>PVHT020001751.1:2840328-2904657 GCA_004024745.2 Catagonus wagneri
GAGTGGGGATAACTACTGCTTTAATGATGGAATAGCAAGGAGCTCCA
Organism: Catagonus wagneri; assembly: GCA_004024745.2. Lineage (NCBI taxonomy): Eukaryota > Metazoa > Chordata > Mammalia > Artiodactyla > Tayassuidae > Catagonus > Catagonus wagneri. Next base: position 2,840,376 of record PVHT020001751.1, read on the forward strand.
ACTGTAATGCACGGGGAACTATATCTAATTACATGTGACAAATCCATATATGTACATGTAATCGGGTCACCACATGGTGCAGTTGGAAAATCTGACAGAAATCTGTAAACCAGCTATAATGCAAAAATAAAAAAAAATAAAAATAAAAAAATAAAAATAAAAATAAAAATGAAAGAATGCCGAATTTCAGTAAAAAGTTAGTGAAAATAAATACACAATTTTTTTTCCTTTTCAAATTCATGAACTCTCTCCATGGAAACCCAAGTTATAAACCCTCAGCTTAGAATGGCTGCCTGTTCTTTATCTGCCATATAAAAATCCAAGTAATCTACTTTCCCTAAGGGTCCTCTATCAGATCTCACTGAAACCCTTCACTCTTCACCAGACGCGTCCTGCATCACTTCTAAATGCAGACCTGCACTTATCCAAAGCAAGCCAGATTTTTAACACTAGAGCACAAAATATTCAGATTTGCACATACGTATTTAATTCCTTTAAGTGATCACTCCAAGCCCTGAGCCTTATTTACTGAGCATTAAGTTCTACATGGTTCTGTTAATACTCTTCAGTTTATGTGTGTAGGAAAATTCTGAAGCATCTCAGCTCGTTGAAAACATATTTACACCTGTTGAGTTTTCATGGAATTGTAAACTCAGACCAGAAATTTCATCCATCTTATCTATCTTAAAATTCATCTGTCCTCTTTTGGGGATACAGAGAACTTCAACAAATATTTGTGAGCGAAAAAGCCAATTCACTACCCAATGATAAACTCAGATTTTTCCTAGTGAAGCAAATATGTACTTAAGAGAATATAAGTTATCTGGTAAACAAAACTGCATTGTGGAGGAAATCGGCTTTAATTTTGTAATGTCTATTTCCTTATTATTAGAAAATATAAAGGTTTCTCCTTGCAAATGCTGTTTATATACACAGGGTATGAACTTTTTTTTTTTTTCGTAGAAAATATTCAGTGAAAATGTGTATCAGTTCTCTCACTGCCTTTAATGGAAGTAAATATAAGCTGTATACTTTGGGAACTTTTCCAGACAGGGTCTTCATAACTACGTCCTGTAATCATGCTCCAGATGCTTTAATAAGAATATTTGCTCAATGAATCATGTTAACCTTTGCTCCTTTCATATTACTGAATAGCTCCAGACTCCACTATTTTTTCCTGAAATAAATGGATAATTTTTTAAAACATAATAAATAGCAGTTAAACTTTATCTTAGGTTTAAAAACTATGTATAGAGAGAGGACTTGTTTTTTAGTGGTGGTTGTTTTGATTAAGGGGTTGGCAGAGATGGATTTGTATTATGAGTAGTGGTAAAATATAACATTAATATATCACGGTTCATTTTTAGGAGCTTATATTATTTTTCAAACTGAAGACTGAGCTCTGTCAGTGGGTTGTGAAATCATTTTGAGTGGGTCACAAACATTATTTCTGAAAGTAAAAGAGAATAAAGTAGAAAATACCAGAATATGCTATATGTAGCAAGGAATGTTTGATAAAACTGTGTGTGTGTTTACTGGAGGTTTCAGTTAATGTGTTTCTTACTATAGGTCATGATCAAAACATTTATAAAAACATGAATTATGACTATTTTATTGAGCTTACAGATTAAGAAAAAAAAAAAGGAAAAACCTTGGCCCTAATAAACTCTGCCTAAGGTCACAGGGTTGTGGAAAATTTAAGCAATACCATGTCCCCGGACTTCATTTCCAATCCATGGCTTTCTCATAAAGAAAAAGGCCTTAATTTTTGCTTAGAATTTTTGTTTTCTCCATAATGAACTGATTACAGATCTGGAATTTTCTAGTTAGTTCACACAGAGTTCTTATCACCCCAAGACCTTTTGCTTTGGTATTTGTGTTTTTTGATCCAGTCACCTTCAGCTAGCTGGATTTTACTGTGGGCACTGAAGCCCTGTGTGAAACGATTCTGTAAAAGGTTTTAGAAATTTCTAGATCACAGCGTTGTTATAGGACTTCAATGATATAACATGTGAAAGCAACCAGCACATTGTTGGCCCACTGGAAACACCCCATAGATATTCAAAGCTAGACTCATATACCCTTAAGTCTGTCTTTCATGGGGAATAGGATGGCCAGTAGCATAAGAACATAAATTTATTTTGAAGATTACAATACCCTTTATTCATCAAATGAGACCAGACAAGCAAAACTATTCTACTATGGCAAATGCTAATATTGTATTGAATGCATTTAAGCCAGTATGTGACAATACACATAACTGTACTTATCATTTAATGGCATACTTAATTATATTATACAAAAATATGATTTTAACTATCTAATAAAGATGAACACATTTGGAAATACAGAATATGAATGATTGTTAAGCAAAAAATCACAGAATTCTGTGGCATCATCTCCCTTGAACTTTTTTTTTTAAGAATTAGGTTTTAAAGCTGAGTCGTTCTGTGTTAATTAGAGACTGGGGACTAATATATTATTTCTCCAAGGAAATATTCTTAATGCATTTTAAAATTAAACTCTGACTTTCAATGTTATTTTCTATAGGACACATTTATAAATTAATTACGATTAAACGAAAGAATTAAAAATTTCTATATCGGACTCAATACCATCCTCACCCATCTACCTCACTTGTTGATATAAGAAAGCAGTTAATAATCTAAGAAAATGATTTTCTCTTATTTGAAGATTGCTACAGATGAGAACTTAAAACTTTATATTGCAGCCTGTTTTTATGTTTGATAACCATTCCTATGAATAACACATTTCACAAGTCTAATGAAACCCTTCCTTTTTAAACACTAATGTAGATTCTTTTGTTAATAAACATTTATATAAAACACCTACGCAGTCACTCTGAAGACAGATACAGAACAGCTTTGTAGCTTTTAATGTGTTGAAATGCCACACGTGGATTGAGAGTGACCAGGGGGCAAGGAACTAGAATAGATCCAGAGGTCAGCAACATGGTGGTACTGAGAGACAGTCACAAGGGGAAACTGGAAAATCAAAATAAGAATTTGAATCTTACATTTCATTTTAGTGTCTGAGATATAAGTATTACCCAAAGACTCAAGAAAGGAGTGGGGCAAAAGAAAAAGGACCCGCCCACAGGAAATCCATGAATCTAAGGAGAACCCAGGCAGATTCTGAGGAGGATCTCTGTGCATCAGTGCCCCATGTTGAGATTTTATTTTGTTGCATGTCATTTGTCATCTCAGAACAGAGAGGAAGAATCAGCACCTCAAGAAGATATTTTCACAACAGCTGAAAAATCTCCCTCTCTCCTTGAGCTCAAAGATGAGCTCTCGCTCTGTTCTTTGACAGGCAAGAGACTGTGGAAACAGGGCAGTGTTTTTCCAGAGATAAACAAGGTTAATGGATATTCCATGATGGAAAGCTGCCGGTTCTAGATGCTGCCAGCTCGCGTTCAAAGGAACTTACAGAAAAGTTGCCTGGCTTTCACTCACTTCACCCCAAGGCATTAGATTACCCAACACAGGCAATAAACATACCTCTTCCTTGTTTTCCTGACTGCCTAAGCTCTTCAATGGGGAACCTGAACCAAAGGCCAGCTCTTGCCACTGCTTGAGGTCCCATGCAGCAGGGCCCCACTAGGTCATATGCTATGACTCCGTCAGGAACACAAGGTCCCAACACGTTAAATTCAAGTGCAAATGGCAGAAATAGGCAAAAAAAAAAAAAAAAAACTTTTAGATTGTTTGAAAATAACAATAGTTATAGTCAAGATACATGAAGACTACATTTAAAAAAAAAGTGATGATGCCCTTAAGTCTATCATTGCTAAAGAAGCAGGGTCTAACAAGTTGCAATTAATTTATTCCATCAAAATGAATTATGGACCCAAATTACTGCACTTCATCAGCCAGAGGGTTAATGGGAAACCCTCAGGGCTATTTTGCTTAATGCCTAAAAAATAAACAAAGCAGTTGAGCCTTTTATAAAAACTCAGGTCTGCCTATCCAAATAAATGAGATCTCTGATAAGAAAACTCAAATTCCAAGTCACCTTCAAACCACAGCCATGAGTATAAACAGGAGAAAGAGAAACATCCTGATTAGGCTAAGTCTTCTGTAAGAGTTACCCTTTGCCTATAATCCCAGATTGCATAGATTATGTTTCCGTGAATTTAAATTGGCCTGTAAACCCAAGGAAAATTTGAGGATGAACAAATGTCCCAATCCATCTTGCTTATTGTGGCTATTGTAGTAGTCTTAAGGAGGTGCTCACTAAATCTTTAATGAATGAATGAGTGACTCTCTGCTGTTGGCAACTGACATTTTGCTGACAGGTAAATGTTGGGCAGGCTTATTTATTCCAACTCTTTGCAAGGCATAAACAACTAAAATGCCAGTTTTAAGGTGCAATCCAAACATAAATTCAAGGAGATTTTGTTTTGCTTTGTTTAGTTCTTAAATCCTTCTTGCAATTTAACTAATGAGAAGTCAGGACAGGTTGCATGTTTTGCAAGGACTTAGGTCAGAGGACTAAGCAGAAGAACTTTCACATTAGTGCACACTGACCTTAAAGAGTTAGGGCTTGACCATGCTTGTTTTGGAAAGGCCGCACAATTTAATCAACTGGATGTGGTACAAAAATTGATGCCATGTTCATTATGAAAATGAGGGCCGGTCTTAATATCATAGGTAATGACACTCCCTATTCTTTCATTAATCAGTTATTGAATACTGTATTAGTCCCTGCAGGAACAAATAAGTCACCAAATCTCCATGGCTTATCACAACAAAGGTATGTGTCTCAACCACACAAAGTATTCTGCTTTCTAGTGAATCCCCCACAGCAAATTTTATCCTCCAGTAACATGGGTATCTAGTCTCCCTCTATCCTGTGGTACCTTTGTTTCAATGTGTCATCTCTAAAGTTTCTGTACTTGGAAGAGAGAAAGTTTAGAACACATCCCCACTTTTAGTAACTAAGCCTAAGTTGACACATATCATTTTGGCTCATAGATAGTCGTAGCACCCTGCACCAAAAAAGGTAGTACATGGATTCTCAGGAAGTACTAGACGTTCCTTTTACAGCTACTGTATGCAAGAAAATGAGATAAAGACTGGGTAAGTTTAGGGAGTTCCTATCATAGCTTGGCGGTAATGACCCTGACTACTGTCCATGAGGACGCAGGTTTGATCCCTGGCCTTGCTCAGTGGGTTAAGGATCTGGCATTGCCCGTGAGCTGTGGTATAGGTCACAGATGCAGCTCGGATCCCACGTTGCTATGGCTATGGTGTAGTCCGGCAGCTGTAGCTCCGATTCAATGCCTAGCCAAGGAACTTCCATATGCTGCAGGTGTGGCCCTAAAAAGAAAAAATAAATAAATGAAAAGACTGGGGAAGTTTAGGCAAACAAAAAAGCACATTGACAATACTGGGATTTGTGTCATTCTAGCACTCATCTCTAGCATCCTGGTCTTTCATTCATCTGATTTATTTACTCTCTGAGTTATTCATGTATAATACATTTATTGAGCACTTATGTGCCAGAATTTGTGCTTAGTAATGGTATAAAATGATAACTAAAAGTGATTATTTTCATCAAGAAGTTCATGGTCTAACATGCAAATTCATGTGTAAATACTGTGATAACCACACTTCAGTATAAGGCCAGCTATGACAGAAATATGTATTAAGTGTTATAGAAACACATTCATTCATTTTCTCCATTCAGTCAGCAAAGGCCACAGACTATACTAGGCAGAGAAACTAAATAATTTTCCCTGGCTACAATGAGGAGGGAATAAAAAGAAATGATATTTGAGTTGATCACTAAAAGGTGAGTACATATTTTTCCTGACCATGACAAATCTTTACTTAGGTTTTCAAGTGATAAAATGAACCCAACTATTTTTTTGCTGCAAAATCTAGTAGCTGAGAGTACAGGCTTAAGTCAGATGCCTGGTTGTGAAAGGTGACTTCGCTATTTCTTAGCCATTTATTAGCTGCTAACAGGCTATTATATAGGTTTGTTCTGAAACTAAAATCAGAAAACACATTAAATTCTCAACAAGAAACAGTAAGTATAGATGACTATAATGATTATTAATTTCCCAGAAGAGGGAGGAATATGCTAAGACTACAGTATCCATAATGCCACTGCCAACTGGATCAGTTTCCAAAGAGATTCCAACCTGTGTTTCTGAACAATAGTACTGAAACAGACAAGCAAGATTTCCTACCATCCCCTGAGTGACAATATTTACTATTTTTATCTTGTGTTACAAAGTAAGTAGTGTAAGCCATGGGGCCTTGTGAGTAGATGTTGACTGATGAGAGCTGAGGCATTAGACTCTGGTCAGAAACTGAAAAATCCTCTGCCTAGAACAACCTCTAACCATTCTCGTACCCTTCTTCTTCCTCTTCCTCCACCTGTTCCACCTCCTCCTCCTATTTTTCTTCTTCTAGTTGTCAGCTCAGTAACACCTCCTCTAGGAAGCCTCATCTTGCTAATCACGCCAACAAACCCTTCTGATGCTCTCCTGTCCCCTGTCCCTTGACCATCCCTATAGAAATACTTAATGAGACATGGCCTGCTGGCTTGTCTGGTACACTCAACTCTGAGCTCCTTGAGGACAAGGACCACTGTCCCAGCTGCATCACTACATCCATGGTGCTTGGAACCGTACCTGGTCTAAAGTAGGTGCTGGATATATTTTAAAGTCAGAAAGTATAATTATATCAGGAATGAGGGCATATGTAAAGATTAATATTGGAGCTCTGAGTTGAGATTCTATGAGATGATGAGCCCTTAGGTGAGGCTTAGAATAGTCAAAAAAGAGAATATATGTCACAGAAATGTAGAGAAATTTCAAGATGGAGCATCATGAATGAAAACGTTAAAGATATAGAAAATTTTAAAGATTTCTCCTATAAATACAGCAGATTCGTCATATACAGAGATCTCATGATTTGTTGAGCCTTTTTAGAAAATCCTTCTGAGAAAATTCCCCAAACTACTTAGTCCTATATTCAGCTATTTGATACCCTTTCTTAATGGAAGTCTAAAGACTAGAATGGCACTTACAGAGACAAAGCTTTTGGACTGAGTATAAAGTTCACTTTAACAAATCTTCAACTACCATTTAGAAATGGTATGCTCCTGTGTCTGGAATTCTGCAGTTCAATTGAGGGTGAAGGGCAATTCAAACCAATTTCTCAATAGACACTAACCATGAAGTACAGCAGTATTATTCCACTTACCACACTAGCAACTTCACCCCATTATAAAAGTAAAGCTCACCTCTTTCCCCTCCCCCGTTCCTCTAGCATCTCGTATTTTCTAGTCTTTCAATTCAACCATATCAAAATTCAACTTTCCTCATACAATTTCAATTCCAATCACCATGCCACAAACAAGGCAACACTATAAACCAATGACCTTTTTCCTAGAATCATTTTAAATCAAAGAAGTAAGTTTTGGGGTATATACCACCCACTCCAAACAATGAAAAATCATGTAAACTTGAAAAAACAAATAATAAGATCCGAAACGTTATATGAATAACTTTATATGAAAATAACCTGTTTTTTTGACTTTTTAACATGGTGGCAATAGAAGATAAAAGCTAAAAGTGAGAAAAATCTAATAGGGAGTCAAAAGATCCATTTTAATATAAGCAAAAGTTCTGGCACATTTGGGATTAAATATGGCAATGATTTTTCTTTCAAAATATGGCCCAAGAGTCACAAGAAGTCTAATACATTATCTAATGTCCCAGGTTGCTAGCTATTTCTGGTACAGGAGACCTGATTAGGAAGAGGCAGAAAGATCTTAAGAGGAAAAAGTAAACATAGTAAGATTCTATACTGAGAATGGACTCTGGATAGAAGCATTATGTAATTATGAAATCTGTTCTGACAAATGATATTCAAGTGTATTCATGGTCCTGATGGTCACTTCTTCTCTTAGAAAAATGTATGGATAAAGTGATGTACACCATTTTACAATACAGAGAAGTTATATATTCCATTAATAATTATGCCAGGAACAGGTAATGCATGTAGCTATCATTCCACTGAGCAACCAAGTCTATAAGCCATGGTGTTTGAGTCCTGATGGTACCAATTTTTAGCCACCTGGTCCATAGTGTGTAGGTAGTGTAAAAATACACTGTTCAATCTATTTTTCTGAACAGGTGTTCTGAATGTGTCTGTATCATAAAGGTGGTAAGCTAATGTGATAACATACACTGATAAATAACTTTTGTTTAAGGTACAATTTGAAAATGAAATTAGTCAGGATTTGTCAGGTAGAACACAGACTTGTCTCTTCTGGAATTCTTGTGTTAAATACGACATCGGTCACCAATTTGTTCCTCATATGAGGTAATGTTTTCCTAAGGATATTTAACAGTATTTAGCCATCAATTAATTGGCATCGCATCAAGAGAAACACCTGTGCTTCTGCTAATCTGGTGCGGTTTCTTAATCACACTGACAGGAAGTTAGCGAAGCATGTGATATGGTAGATGAGAAAAGCTAAGCTCTGCTTTATATCACAGTGTTTAATGGGTTCTATAATCGATCCTAATTTACTTACATTTTGATTGAAAATGAAAGAGCAAAATAAATCCACTATCCTTGACTGGGAGCCAGCAGAAGCTGGCATATACCACTTGAAAAGAGAAAGAACTTCACTCAGAAAAAAAAAAAGGATATAATGGAGTCCTGTTTTGGCTCAGCAGGTTAAGAATCTGACATAGCGTCTATAAGGATACAGATTTAATTCCTGGCCTTGCTCAGTGGGTTAAGGATCACTATTGCCATAAGATGTGGTGTAGGCCTCAGATGTATCTAGTATCTGTCACCGCCAAGGCTGTGGAAGAGGCCAGTAGCAGCAGCTCCAATTAGACCCATAGCCTGGGTACTTCCATATGCTACAGGTGTGGTCTTAAAAAAAAAATGGCTATAATTTCATGAGAGAGTAAGAACAGCTTTTCAGGAAGATGGCAAGCAGTGTGCGAGACCCAGAGTTCTCTCAGAGACCTAGCAGGATCATTTCTTTTGAGAAGAATAAAATCCATGTAACCATAGAGGCTTCTGTGATTGAAGGAGGAAGGAAATATGAACCATCTTGAAGCTGTTGCCTGTGATGGGTACAGGAATCCCCAAGCTTTGGAAGATCAGAAAAGATGTCCGATTTCTGCAGGAGACACTTCACAAATCCCTTAAATTATTCATCATCTTCCCATTTCAACCTGTTATTTGTATCTAAGTTTCCTTACGTTTGGTGTCTGATTCATCTTTGAGGTCCCCTTATCACTTAATACCTTATATGTATGTTAACACACACATCTGTACATATATATATGTAAAACATTTCTATATCCTAAGAATTGACCAAATATGTCAGTAATTTTAATGAATTTTGCTATCAAGGTAACTCTATTCTATATCTCTACATTTATTCAGATCCAAGTGTGGAATTTTACATTCATCATTTGTTCATTCATTAATTTATAATGGGTACTAAGTAATTACTATAAACTATAAGCCCTATGGGGCAATAAATAAATGTCAAAGTCAGGATCTTCACTGAAAACTTACAAATGAAAATAGTTTCCCTATTAGTGGGGAAATTTTATTTCATTGATAAGCTAATTCAAAAAAAAATCTCAATCTAATTTATCAGTACTTAATTGGTTGCCTTCTAGCCCAGTATATTCATTAATGGGGTGTAAAGGAACAACTTTTGAAGACGGGTGAAATGAGTTCTACTTACACAGCTTGACAATAGTTCCCGTCTGTTTAGCTGACATGCATCTGTTTAAAAAGGCCCTACATGGTCATGTTTTCATATAGAAGAACAAGTGTGCTGTGCAGTCTGATAAGGGAAAAAGAGATGAATAGAAGAAAGCCACAGATTCCCTGAAGTCTTTCTCCTTGGGCATGCTGTTTCTTGCTTTGGAAGAACCACTACTGAGAGGAAAGGTCAACTCTTCAAGGTGAAATAACCACTTCTTAAATAAGAAGACAATTTCAGGCTGCAAAGAGATAACACCATTAACGAGGTGAAAATATGCTTAGGCTCCCCCAAAGTAAAAGCATCTATTCAAGGGAGAAGAATGCAGAAGGCGTTGTGTGCCAATGACTAGAAATTTAAAGGGTTAAGTATGGCAAAAAGACCCGTACAGATCTAGATTATGAGCTGGATGTAAAGAATGCAGCTGACAAATTTCTGAAATTCTTGAGGCACCAGAATGGCTTTATTCTGAGCAGCCACATCAATAGGAGCCTGTCTTTGACTGATCCCCCAGCAGGTGACTCAGCAGTCCTGACCCTCCCTGTGAGGTCAGCTATCTGCTGGAGAAGAGGAGATCTTTTCAGGTGCATCAGAATGGCTCTGTCTCAAATAACCTTACCCTGCCTTTGGAGCCAAGCTTTCAAAGACTTGACAGGGAGTTTCTAGGAAAGAGGCCAGAAATCATGCAGTTAGGATCTCAGGGGGGACCCAGCTAAGCCCCACCTCAGTCCTGGAGTTTAATTCAGTATAACCTAAGTCTCAGTTCTTCTGCAGAAATCATTGTTGAACCACACTGAAATAGTTTTCAGCTGTTTCTCCTACATGGGGACTTCATTTGTTTTTCTGTACGGGGCCCCTATTCGCTGACTGGTTTCTCATCCTCATTCAAATTTTGAAGTTTGGGGCCATAGACTGAGAAACTAGATTGTGTCTTTCTTTTATCAAGACGGAGTCTCACTTATAACAAGTAGCTTAATCCTCCTCGGAGAGCAGGGACGTGCTTTGGAAAGATCAAGGGATTGTATTTTAAGGATGTGACTTGTGAACTAAAATCTTGTCCGCCATATCAGTAAACAAAAGATGTTGTGGCCATCAAGCCATCACATCACAGCCGCCTGGACTGTGAGCCCTGAGGGAACTCAGGACAGATACAAAGGGGCTGCCTGGTGCCAAGCCTTCAGCCACTGCAGTCACCCCCAACTGTGCACCCTGAGGAGACTCAGGATGGAGAAAAACAGGATACTGGACCCAGACAGCTGAGGTGCATATCAATCAAAGTAATGATTTCTGTGAGCCCAGTTTCTCGCATCTTGTACACAGAAAAGCACAAAATTCCTTAAATTGAAGTATCTGGTTTTCTTTAACAGTAACATTTTGAAGCCCTGACTACCTGGTTTTCACTGCAAAAATTCCTATATATCCTGGCTGTCCCCATGCCTCTTTAGGGCTGTTTCTCAGTGTTACCTGAGATGCTGTGTCCCTGGGCTTAAGACCCTAGTTTTGTCCACCAAATAAAACATTAATTCTCAGCTTTCAGGTTGTGCTTTTTTTTTTTCAGTCGACGTTTTAAATTTCCACTCTGCCACTTATTACTTGTTACTGTTGCTTGATTTTTGGGGAAACTACTTAAACTTCATGTTCACTACCTGTAAAATAGGGATAATAATATCCAGCCTATTTACACACTTATTTTAAGAATTCATTGAGATGAACTATATGAAAAGTGCTGTGAAAACAAATACATATTCTTACCTTGTAATTTTTCTTCTGCAAGCACCTACTATTTTTATTTGGCCTTATCACATTCTACTTTATATTAAATAGAAACATTCTGCTTTATATTAAAGCAAATAATTCTCTTTTCCCCTTGAGGCAGTAAGTTAAAGAACTTTTATCATTATGTCTCCCACAGGACTAAGCCTAGAAACTCGCACAATGAATATTGGGAAAAGATTCCCATTACAGGGTAAGTGTACCCTTGTGGCACAGTTTGTAGCTCTGATAGTTGTTTTCATTGTTAGATTTTTTTTTCTCATTGCTCAGATTTTTAAAAAATATGCTTTAAGGGAGCATATCTTACTTATTTCCTTCTCAAGCAGTAACTTCAAGTAGCATTCAGGAAACTCCCAGGCATGAAATGCTTCTAGAATGTCACGAATGTCATTTTTAATAGCAGCTGCATATTAGGTGAGGAAGACTAAGAAATACAAACTCCCAGCTACGAAATTAAGTGAGTAAAGAGAATGAAATGTACAGTGTGGGGAATACAGTCAATAATTATTAATATCTTTGCATAGTGATGGATGACAACCAGACTTACCATGGTGATCATTTTGAAATATATAGAAATATCAAATCTCTGTACTATATACCAGGAACCAACATAGTACTATAAGTGGATTATATTTCAAAAACATATAAACAAACTCATAGAAAAACAGACCAGACTTGTGGTTACCAGAGGTATGTGGTGGGGGGGAAGGGAGAGGGGAAAGTGGTTGAAGGTGGTCAAAAGGTACAAACTTCTAGTTACAATATAGGTAAGTACTACAGATATAGTGTGCAACATGATAGATTTAACACTGCTGTTAAATTATATAGTTTATGATAATTATATATGAGATAATATACAAAAATTATATGATATACAATATATATGATATATAACATAAGATATAAATTATATATGAGAGTTAGAAGAGTAAATTCCAGCAGTTTGCATCACAGTGAAAAACAGTTTTTTCCTCTATTTTATTTTGATTTTTTTGCTTTTAAGGGCCATACCCAAGGCATATGGAAGTTCCCAGGCTAGGAGTCGAATCAGAGCTGTAGCTGCCGGCCTACACCACAGCCACAGCAACGCCAGATCCGAGCCGCATCTGCAACCTACACCACAGCCCATGGCAACCTCAGATCCCTAACCCAGTGCATGAGGTCAGTGATCAAACCCACATCCTCACGGATACTAGTCGGGTTCTTTAACCCCTGAGCCAAGGAGACTGTGATAGTCATTTCACCATGTATGGTAGTCAGGTCACTATTCTGTACACCTTAAAATTTTCTAGTGCTGTAGATCAATTATCCCTCAATAAATCGGGGGGAAAAAATAGCAATTGCCATACAGAAGAACTCCTAAGCCCAAAACAGTGGTAGTTACCCTTTTAAAATATAGTATTGGCTCCCAGGTATCTGAGTTTCTTCCTTATTCACTTTTCCTAAGGCCTAGGGATAGCAGTAGTTTTCTATAGTCGCTACCCTAATTAATTAATATAGTTTAATTACATCCCTTTAGAATTTAACCTTTTACCTCACTGACAGCTCCTCGTATTTAATTTCCTTGTTCAAATCACTGGTGTGGCTTCTGTCTCCTGACTGAATATCACACAGCAGAGTTGATAATAAGTGCTGTTTTGGTCTCCCTCTGAAACTATAGCTCCCTTGACAAAGGGATGAAATGTCTGCCTTATATACACATGTCTGGAAAATCAGGATCCTTTTAGCAATAGGTCATAGCATCTGGCAGTATCCTGAAAGGACTCTTTTGGAAATTGACAGTGTCAGAGGAGTCAAGCCCTTACTTTAAACTTCCACAGTTTGGGCTTTACACTTACATGTTGCTTTTTTGGAATGTGTTATAATTAAATAGAAACCTACATTTGTACATGCATGTGTCATGCATACATAAAGCATACACATTATATCCATACTTTAAATGTTTAAAGTATTCTTTTTTATATGTTTCCTAATGAAACATGTAAGTCCTCATTAAACTTTAGCCAAGAATATGCAGCTCTCTCCTCTTTAAGCAAATGGTTCACCAGCAGAAATTATGGAAGTCCAGAAGCAGACTATCCCAGTACAAAACTGAGGAAATAAACAGCTATATTCTCTTAATGGCAGGGTGATTCTATCTGGTGGAAAGTATTACTGAGATAGCTGGAACCTGGAAACTTGCACCTATACAAACATCTCCTTGAGCAACAAAATACAAAGAAACTAATAGACTAAAAATAACTGGGGGCATGCCGCAGTTGGGGCAAATTTGGCCCAGAAGATACAAAAAAAACTGAAAAAAAAACCCAAAAACCCTGTTGCTTCTGAAGAACTGCCAATAAAAGGGTGTTGAAAGTAAAAGCAGGGTACTACGCATGGCCCCTGCACACACCACCCAAAGGGGTGGGCAGACCCCCTAAGCCACACCTCCGGCCCGACACCTGGACCTTGCCTTGACCCAAGCCTCGACCCAAATGAGAAACCAGTATGTACGTAGACACACACACACACACACACACACCATCCCCCGCAGCAAGTGAGCGCGAGAATGGGAGATGTTGCTATTTTTGCTCCCCCCCTACTATAGCAGGGTCCCCAGTAAAGCTTTGCCTGAATTTCTTGCCTGGCCTCTTATCAATTTCTATTGATTAAGGAAGGCCAAGAATCCAGGTCAGTAACATGAGGATTCAACATATAACTCATATAATTCACTAAAATTATTTTCCTGTTGAATTGTTCACATTTCCCATATTGTATAAAGGGGTTTTTGTTGTTGTTGCTTTGTTTTTAACAAGCTATAGAACATTAAGCTAATTGATTCTTGTACCATACTGTGAGGTAGGCAAAGCTGACTTTTTCTGCTCATTTTATAGGACAGTGTTGACTGAAGAGTTTAAGGGATTTGGCTGAGGTCACACAGATAGTAAGAGGTAGAAAGAACAGATACTTTCGGACTCTTTTCCACTCTTCTATGCTGCCTCTTTATGTTTCTTTTTTAAGTAAATAAATCAACATAGTATTTAAGGACTTATTATATTAAACATATTCTATGCATTAGACACCATGCCCAATCCTTATATATATATGGATTAAAATAATAAAAACAGATCTCCTAAGAGATGATACAATTATTATCCTTATTTTATGGATGGGGCCTTAATAGGAAAATTGTTCAAGATAGCACAGCTGTTAAATGCCCAAAGTGAGCTGCACATCTAGGCTACCTTGATCTAGGATCCTCACATTTACATCACACCATCCCTGCTTACTTTACATTTACTGATGAAATATAGTCGGGTATTCCTGTTTAAGAGTGGGAAGAGAAGACTTCATAGAAGTTAATGATCTAAACCTTCAAGAAATTCTCTATTTCTCAAGACATGAAGTATGTATGTAATGAAGTATATTCATACTATAGGAATCAGCCTAAATGGAAACTGATGTTTTAAAAAATCCTGAATTCAGCTAGTAAGAAGTAATAAAAACTACAAGCTAAAAAAATATTGACTGAGCATACAAAACTATTAGGCATGTAGGTTACAGTTTTGTCCTAAAACACTGCTAGTGTACTTTTTTTTTCTTTGTCTTTTGTCATTTTAGGGCAGTACCCGCGTCATGTGGAGGTTCCCAGGCTAGGGGTCTAATCGGAGCTAGAGCCACCAGCCTACGCCACAGCCACAGCAACACTGAATCTGAGCCACGTCTGCAAACTACACCACCGCTCATGGCAACGCCGGATCCTTAACCCACTGAGTGAGGCCTGGGATTGAACCCGCAACCTCATGGCTCCTCATTGGATTTATTTCCGCTGAGCCATGATGGGAACTCCATTAGTGTACTTTTTTTTTGTTGAGGCTTTATTTTTAAGAGAAGTCTCAAGTTTACAACAAAACCAAAAGGGAAATACAGAGATTCCCTATACACCCCTTCCTCCACACATATATAACTTTCCTCTTTATCAACATCATTCACCAGAATGGTCCTGAGTTTTGTTTTGTTTTGTTTTTTTCATCAAGGATGAAACTATATTGACACATTATACTTATCCAAGATCCACTTCCCAAAGACCCAAAGTTTAGAGTTCAATCTTAATGTTATACATTCTATGTTTTGGACAAATATATAATGACATACAGCCATCATTATAACGTCACACAGAGTATTTTCATGGCCCTAAAAAATCCTATGTGCTTTGCCTATTCATCTTCCCCATCATCACACCTGACCACCACACATCTTTTTTACTGTCTTCATAGTTTTGCCTTTTCTAGAATGTCATGGAGTTGGAATCATAAAATATGAAGCCTGTCAGTTCATTTCTAAATAACCAATTCCTCTTGTCTTAGAAAGGAAGATGAACAGATGGGAGTTAGAATGAGAAAAGTGCAACAATGTAAGCAGTTCTTTGCCCTCAGCAGGAAGCCCTTTCTTGTCACTTTAGCAAAGCTATATATATTGTAACTAACTTTTAAACTAGGTACCCTCATGCTCATTTCAGGTCCAAGAACACCTTTCAAATCTTTTAATGACACACTATCTTGCCTAATATTTTAGTTATTTCCATAGATCAAAGAAGTAGAAATGAAGAATCAGTATTTAATAGATGACCAGCTCTCTTCCCTAGCTTCCCCTTCAGTAATCTCCTGAACAAACTGTTTGAACAACATCTAGAGGAAGATCCCAAAGAGTCTACAAGCCTGCCCACAGTGGGGGATGGTGACAACTCTGACCCTCCATCTCAAGGATTAACTGAGATTACTTCCCTCCTTCCTTTTAAAAGTTTCATTGCCAAGCAGAACCTTCAGATGTGGTTTCTGGGGAACACTGAGTCCCCCATCTCCCCAGACTGTCAGCATTCTTATTAGTCACCTTTCCTTTCTACTGCTATTTGTAATGTAATTGATTTCTGAGCAGTAAGCAGGGGGACACCTCTTCAATAACAATAGATAAGAAAGTTTTGCATCAAGTATAAAGTGAAATGACATAGACTTTACTGGGTTAGAAAGAACTCCAGAGGCCAGTAGACAAATGACAAAATCATAGCCTGGAAAAACCACTCTAGAAACACCACTAGCTGACTGCCACTTTTGGCCAGTAAAAGGTAATGGGTGCTGAACTTGCTCATTCAGTTTTCAGGTATTCGATCAGAGGCTTTAGAATAGACAGATTCTTGAGAGAAGGGCAACATGGTCCCTTGTACTCCCTGGCTTTCTGATTCAAGGCACACACTGATCATACTTCAGAGAAGTGGCACTCAAAAGAAGATGATAATCTCACTGAGCTGCAGGAGGAGAGTTTGAATTTTAAGGCTGTCAGAGCAGCTAGAATTTGCAAAGCACAGTGCCAGTGAGGGGGTTGTCAGAAGTCTCTGTCAGGGCTAACCATGGCTCTTTGGTTAAAAGCTATAGGATGTGCATGTGCAAGGTGAGACCCTACAAGCACCCTTCCATGAAGCTATGAACAGAACAGGGATGTTGGTAACTAGAGAGATGTCTGTGTTTAGGCACCGATAAGAGTGGAGAAACCTCACTGAGCACATGAAGCACTCATCTGAGGCCCCAGCTAGGCCATGCCTCAGAGGTAAGGAACTTGGCCCTAGATTTGGGTCCACACCCAAGGACAAAACATAAAAAAACCGAAGAATCCTTCCTAACAAAGAATATAATCGACACTGATAATAAGAAATAAGACTGATAATAAGAAAACTGATAATAAGAAAACAAAGAAATATAGCTGCGCATAGAAACAAAATGTAAAACTATGTCAAGGAGAGCAACATAATACGGACTTCCTATAAAATATCATCCACAATGTTCAGCATAGAATCACACATGCAAAAAAAGAAAAGAAAAGAACATATGACTCACAATCACACAAAAATTAAAATGGTGAAGAGAAACAGATCCTGGAAGGGTCAAGGACTTAAAAAATAATATAAATATATCTTAGAGCTTAAAGGAAAAAGTGAACAACTGTTTGAAAAGACAGTGAATATCAGAAGAGAAGGGCAAACCGGGAAAAAAAGGCAATTCTAAGACTAAAAAAGTAAAATTTCTGAAATGAAATGAAAAGGTAAGTACATGGGCTCAACATCTGATTAAACACTGAAGGGCAAAAGGTTTGTACAGTTGAGGATAGATCAGCAGACACTGTCTACTCTTAATAACAGAAAAATTAAGTTTGAAAAAAGTGATAATAGAGCTGAAACTGGAGTCCTATTTATAGAGTGGAAAAAGATGAGAGAGAGACAGAGACAGAAAGGGAAGATAAAAATTTCCCAAATCTGGCAAAAAAAAGTACTTACATAACCAAAAATCTCAGTGAAATCTAAGAAATAAAAAGAAATTCACGCTTAGCACGTTATAAACAAACTGATGAAATTCTAAAATTAAGACAAATTTTTAAAGCAGAGAAGAATGACACATTTTATAAAATTATTCAGATTACAGCTAATTCATATCAGAAACAATAAAGTCCAGGAAACAATCACATAACATCTTTAAAGTGCCAAAAGAAAAAAAGCTTTTTAACCCCAAATTATACACAGAGCAAAAATATTCCCATAAACAAAAGAGGAACAAAGAGATTTCCAGATAATTGAAAACTGTAAGAATTCTTCACCAGCAGATCTTCACTACAAATCTATATAAACCTAAATAATTCTTTTGGGTGAAAAATAAATTATTCTATTCAGAAGTTCAAATTTATAGGAAGGTAAAAACACCAGAAATTATAAGTCTAAAAGACTTTTTTCTTCCACTGATTTATCTTTAAAATGTGTTACTTAAAGCAAAAATAATGACATTATATTTGGAGTTTATGATGTATTTAGAAGCAAACTATATGCTAACAGTATCCCAAACAATAGAAGATGGAATTATACTGTTACAAGTTTCTTGCATTTATTTCAAGTGTTACAACATTTTCTCTAAGTAGAAAGTACTAAGGTAAGGATGGATAGTTTGAATCCTAGAATAACCACTAAATATATGTGTGTGTGTGTGTATGTGTGTGTGCGTGTGTGTGTGCGTATAGTTATAACTTTCAAAAAATCAGTAGAGGAGATAGAATGGAATACTGAGACATATTTGATTAAACGAAAATTAAAGAGAAAGGAAGAAAAGAAGAATAACAAAAATATATGAGACAAATAGAAAATAAATATCAAGATGACAGACTCAAACACAACCTTATCTCTAATTACATTAAATGAGAATAAACACTACAGTTTAAAGGCAGAAATTATTAAACTGCATTTAGAAATCAGGCCTCAACACAGGCTGTTTACAAGAGCTTAATTTTTCATATAAAGAGCTTATTTTTTTTTTGTCTTTTTGACTTTTATGGGACCTCACCCGCAGCACATGGAGGTTCCCAGTCTAGGGGTCTAATCGGAGCTGTAGCCACTGGCCTACACCACAGCCACAGCAATGTGGGATCCGAGCTGCACCCACAACCTACATCACAGCTCACTGCGACACTGGATCCTTAACCCACTGAGCAAGGCCAGGGATCGAACCCACAACCTCATGGTTCCTAGTTAGATTCACTAACTAAGCCACGATGGGAACTCCAAGCTAATTTTTCTTGTAATTTTTCATACAGGTTGAAAGTAGTAGGGTGAAAAAGGTTATACCATACAAACAACAAGCATAAGAAAAATGATGTAGCTATACTAATACCCAGACAAGCAGTATTACCATGGACAAAACAGAGAACTTCAAGAGTAGCAGCACTGCCATGGATGAAACAGAGAGAAATTTAATAATGATAATGGCATCTATTAGTCAAGAAAACATAATAATCTTAAACATTTATGAATCTACTAACAGAGCTTCAAAATAAATGAAGCAAAACCAAATACAACAAAAAGGATAATTAGATAAATTCACAATTATATTTGGATATTTTACTTTATTTTTTATATATATATACATATATATACATATATATGTATATATATATATATTTTTTTTTTGGCAGCTGTGACCTACACTCCCACAGCTGTGGCAACGCTGAATTCTCAACCTATTGCACCAGGCCGGTGATCAAACGTGCACCACTGCAGAGACTGTACTGGATCCCTAACCATAAAACTGTGCACCACAGCAGAAATTTCCTATTTGGACATTTTACACTTACTTAATGATTAATAGAACAAGTTGACAA
This sequence comes from Catagonus wagneri, assembly GCA_004024745.2. Classification (NCBI taxonomy): domain Eukaryota; kingdom Metazoa; phylum Chordata; class Mammalia; order Artiodactyla; family Tayassuidae; genus Catagonus; species Catagonus wagneri. Next base: position 2,860,101 of record PVHT020001751.1, read on the forward strand.
GTCAGTAAGGATCCAATTGTTAATAATATTATGAATCCTCTCGATAATTGACATTTATAAAATATTGCACTCAACAGGGCAGAAAACTGTTTTTTCAAAAGTATATGCAACACTTACCAAGATAAAAAAATATACTGCTCAATAAAAATGTTATGTTCAATAAATTTCAAATAACTGAAATCTTGCTGCATATGTTCACTAATCACAATTTAAATAAATTAGAAATTGATATCAACAATATTCCTATTGAGTCTCCAAATATTTAGATATTAACACATTCCTACACTTCACATTTCTATAGGCCAAAGAAGAAACCACAAAGCACAAATTAAAAAGTATTTTAAACTGAGTATTAGTGAAAATGCTTTATATAAGAAATTGTGGGATGCAGCCAAAGTTTAGAGGGAAGTTTATGACTTTAAAACACTTAAATTGCAAAAGCAGAAAGTTTTTTATTTTTTTTGTCTTTTTAGGGCCACACCCATAGCATATAGAAGTTCCCAGGCTAGGGGTCGAATCAAAGCTGAAGCTGCCCGCCTACACCACAGCCACCGCAACACTAGATCCATGACTGTGACCTACACCACAGCTCAAGGCAACACTGGATCTTTAACCCACTGAGCAAGGCCAGGGATTGAACCCACATCCTCATGGATACTAGTCAGGTTCATTACCACTGAGCCATGATGGGAACTCTGAAAGATTTTTAATTGATGATCTGAGTTCCTACATTAAGAAGCTAGATAAAGGAGGGCATATGCAGTTTAAAAAAGTAAGTAGTAAAAATAAGACATGATATTAATGAAACAGAAATAGGGAATAGAGAAAATTAACAAATGAAACACTGGCTCCTCAAAGACAGCAATACAACTGATACACATTTAGCAAGGCTGATCAATGAAAAAGAAGAAAAACACACGTATGCCTTACCAATACCAGAAATGAAAGAATATCCCACCACAGGTTCTGCATACACCAAAAAGGATATAAAGGAATATTATGAAAACCTTTATAGAAGTAATTTGGAAGATGGACAAAATTGATAAGTTCCTTGGAAAACTACAACTTAAGCAGACAAAAGAAACAGAAAATATGAACAGCTCCATGAAGGAATGTGAATGTTTCTAAAAAAAAACCTTTCCACAAAGAAAGTAGTTTAGCCAAGACATCACATGGTATGTGAGCCCCACAGGGTTATTCTGAAGAGGCGGGGTGAATGGATTTCTCAGACTCTGAGAGGATTAGAATGAGCAGGAGTACCTGGAAGCCTGGATGCTCCGAGTATCTTCTGCTCTCCCATGGATATGCACTCTTCACCCCCTCCACCTTGCTCTCGGCCCCACAGCATCTGACTCATCTCTTACATCAACAGGCATTATTATCCTCTTGCTCTTCCCGGGTTTCAGAGCATGAGTAGCGCTGGAAGAAGAAAAAAGAGGAGGAATTTATTCTACTTGCTGTCTCCCAGTACAAAAAGGCAGGCAGGCTGCATCTCTTGAACAGGGAACACAATTCTCATCAGCTGGCCCTCTCCACATAGCTCTCTCTGCCCTCGGGTTCTAGAAATCTCTGCCCCCTAGTCACCCCTTCAGGCTGCAAATTAGTAACAGTACCACCCACCATTCTAGCTCCAAGTTTCTAAATCATTCCTTGTCATTCTATGACATGCTACCCAAGCCTTTGTAAATAGTCTCTTTATTCAGTTCTCTTTGCATTACCTATTTTGAGCACACCATATGCTTCTTTACAGAATCTTAATTAATACAGATGAGAGGGATTAAGACTTAAAGTCATGAATAATTTCTAATATATTTGCGGGTTGCTTTCATGAAGAAATATTCAATAATAAACAATTATAATAAATTTCAAATTGGAGTCAACAAATCAGAAGAGTGAGAGCAGAAGGTGAATGTCAAGGATTAGCTTAGAAGACAGTATATTTCAGAGTAAAACTTTCCAAGGTGGTCTTGATTTTCATCACCCCTCCTGTTTCTGTGGGAAGGGTGCTTTGGGTGAAAAGATGCCCTATCATTAGTATCTATGGTACCCATACGTTTTTAATAAGCTTCCTGTTGAAAAATGACCTTCAAAACATTAACTCTTTATCAAATATAGGATTCCATTGCATAATTTTTTTTCTCACAGATCTGTTGAACAATCTAGGACACTACCTGTATGTATAGAAAATTTTATATTAATTTAAGAAGTCAGAAAAACAAAAACAGTAAAATCCCAAGAAAAGCTGGCAGAAAAAATAATGAAGACAAAAGTAGAAATCTATGAATGGAATGGGAAAGCAGGAACAAATAGAATTGGAAAAGCAAATCCAAGGCAGTTCTTTGAAACACACATATGAATGATAAAGCTAACTTGCGTCATCAAGAAAAAGAGAGAATATCAATACATGAAAGCAAAATTGTGAAGACGACCATAATCAAAAGACACGGAGGATTCATAAGGGATTACTTTACTTCTATAAAGACAGTGAAAAAAGAGAATTAAAAAAAATTTATCAAAAAGGATTCCAGAATAGGTAGAAAACCTGAATTAATAGTCCATAGATAAATTTCAAGATAACAATGAAGAAACTGGTAGGAAAAAAAAAATCTATCCAAATTAGGGCAGGTTGTAAGACTCTTTGACTAATACCTTCAACAAGATCGTGTATTTACCACCTCTAACAAAATGTCATTATAAGCTATTATTTAAGCAGAACACAAGTAAAGCAACTGGAAGCTCTAGAAGAAAGAAAAAAAAATCCCTGTACTTGAATGTCATGTTGATAAAGAAGTGAGAAAAAAGAAATTTTCTTGATGCTGAAGCTTGCAAAATTCTTTCATGTGGCACTGGTTAAAAAACATATTATAGTACCAAATATATAGTGTTTATTGGCTTAGTTTTGAATAGTAGTTTTATCATTAAAACATTACTAACTATATTTATTGGCTTTCCAATTTTTGGATCAATCTAGAAGAAAGCGTGGGACTTCTAGGTATAAAACAGAACCTCGAAAGAATAAATGATACTAGACTGATGAAAGTATAAGGGTGCTAATTTCTTCTCCCCACATAATGGGTTTTAAAGGATAATATCTAAGTGTCTTAAGAAATAAAAGTAAATATGTTAATAAATTTAATAAAATCAATTAATTGAAATTAACTAAAAAGTGAATATATACATATTTAAACAAACAAGAGAGATGAAGATGTGGGGAGGAAAAAGTATGTAAATGACCTAAATTCTTAGACTTTTATAGCTGAATCTCACAGATCTTATTAAAAATGGATAAATTATGGAATGGAAGTAACACCTTTTTTTTGCTTTTTTTTTTTGCTTTTTAGGGCCATAGCCATGGCATATGGAAGTTCCCAGGCCAGGGGTTGAACCAGAGCTACAGCCGCTGGCCTACACCACAGCTACAGTAACGCGGAATCTGGGCCACGTCTGTGACCTACACCACAGCTCACGGCAACGCTGGATCCGTAACCCACTGAGCAAGGCCAGGGATTGAACCCTCATCCTCATGGATCCTAGTCAGGTTCGTTAACTGCCGAGCCATGAAGGGAACTCCCAAATACTTATTTCTTACAATTATATCTCAATGTAGTAACTTTCAGGCAAAGAACAGGTATAGGGTTGGTACAAATTAAATATAATTTTATTATACTTGCTTCTACAAATTTTCATTTTACTTTCATGTAAATGTTACAAAATATTTAAACAGCTTGAAAATAACTATTACTAAGCATAAGAGGAAAAACAGCAACTATCCAATAGAAATGTTGTTTTAAGAATAATATGACAAGTAAATACTATTGCAGACCTAATGGCTAATAACCCATGGATATCTGCTTAATCTCACTCATAATTAAAGAAATGTAAACATGACCTGCATACCTATGTGACAAAGATTTTAAAAATATATATTAGTTGGCGAGAGTTCCCTTCGTGGTGCAGTGGAAACAAATCCAACTAGGAACCATGAGGTTGCATGTTCAATCCCTGGCCTCTCTCAGTGGGTTAAGGATCTGGCGTTGCTGTGAGCTGTGGTGTAGTTCACAGACACAGCTCGGATCCCACGTTGCTGTGGCTGTGGCATAGGCCAGCTGTTATAGCTCCGATTAGACCCCTAGCCTGGAAACCTCCATATGCCGCAGGTGTGGCACTAAAAAGCAAAAAAAAAAAAAAAAAAAAAAAATCGGTCAGCAAATACAAAATTATTAGTTGGCAATATAAAATTATATTGGCAAGCCTACAGAAAATAGGAATTCTCATACACCATCATCAATACAGCTTTTTGGGGGACAGTGTCATTTAAAATTTAAAGTATGCATATTATCCAGCAATTCCATAGTTTTAGGAATGCTATCCAAATTAATGTGCAAAGTTTACTGTTTATTATTGTTTATTATTTTTAAATGAAAAGAAACAAAAAAAGTAAAAGAACAATCACAACAGGGACAAGTAAACCTCGGTGGTCTTCAGCAGAGGATAGGTTCTGTAACTTTCGTATATTCATACACTGTATATTGCACCAGCACTAAAAATAATACAGAGACTCAATATGTGCTAACTTAGGAGTTCCCATTGTGGTGCAGTGGAAACCAATCTGAGTAGTATCTACGAGGATGCAGGTTGGATCCCTGGCCTTGCTCAGTGGGTTAAGGATTGCTGTGAGCTGCGGTGTAGATCACAGATGGGGCTCAGATCTGGCATTACTGTGGCTGTGGTGTAGGTGGGCGGCTGCAGCTCCCATTAGACCCCTAGCCTAGGAATCTCCATATGCCTCGGGTGTGGCCCTAAGAAGACAAAAAAAAAAAAAAAGTTCTAGCACATCCACAAAACATTGGTAATGGAAATTTTTTCCAGAAAAGTTTGTATATTGTGATTCTATTAGCGAATTCTGAAATACAGTAAATATGGAGAGAAAATAGATTGGGACAAAAGAATACTTTGCAACTTATCAATAAGGCTACCTATACAGAAAAGAAGGTACTGTTAATTTTCCTTTATATAATTATCTTTTATTTCCTCCCAATGGCCAATCATTCCATTATTGTATTTTTTTAAGTTTAAAAAAAAAATTTTAGTGAAGAGCTGTGAAATAGAAAATTAAGCCCAATTAAGTCTTATTGATATTATTTGACAGCCCTGATTCTCCCCAACACCCAAAGACTAAGAGCAAGTATTCATGCATTACTCTCTGATTAGATGACAAATAAATGCATGAGGGATTAAAACCTGAAATAGTCAACCATGTATTTATTTTTCTGTCATATTAAAGCCATTTTACTCTTATTAAATTTAAGAAAAGCCAATTTTTATATAAAATAACATAGAACACATTATATTCATCCATATTTATACCTTAAAGGAAGTGTAGGTCTGGAATAAAGCTTTGATGTGTTTATTATTTTTTAATGTTTTTTTTTTTTTCCACTTTGGGTTCTCTTATCCACAAACCCATTTTAGGTGTATACTTAGAACCCCTGGGAAATAGGGTCCAGATTAAAAGAAAGCCCTTAGGAAATGTTTTGAGAGAGGTAGTACAGGAGACAGAATAGCATTCAAGACAAATTGCTCATTTCCATTTTAGAAGTATGCAAAGACAGAAAATATGTGGCTAGAAACACATTCCACCTCTTCAGTTATCATTGTCTTTTGCATCATTGTCTGTAATTCAATAAATGGAAATAAACAATAAAAAGTTGTCCTGGTTTTACTCTCTTCCAAAATCAGGAAACAACAACTCTGACTGTGACATCAAGTTCCAGAGGAAGCCAGCTAATTTCTTGTTTGCTTTGCTCTGACACATGACTATGATGATTAACTTTATGCCCCTCATTCTCTCCTGGGCACTTGACTTTGGTCTTCCTCACCTATAAACAGAATCAGGATGTGTCCTGATGGGTGGCCAAAAACATCTAGCCTTGAGTAAGACATACTCCACAAAACACACAGACTTCACCTTGGGGAGGAAGCCACAAGAGAAGGGTACGGGAGTCAGCTGGGGACTCTGACATTCATCAGCTTATAAAAAAATCCCAGCAAATGCCAATAGGCATATGCAACTCAGGAGGTGGGGGGAGAAAGCAAAAAGACACCCATGAAAGACATTCATCTTCTATATCATAAACAACTTCAGGAAAACAGTACCAAGTGCCAAGTGAGAGGGGAAAAAACGTGAAAGGAATGGTATCTTTAGTGCAATAGAAGACCTCTTCAACTATTCTTGTTACACAACATGGGGGATGGGGTGGGAAGCAACTACGGTAAAGGAAACATGTGAAGAGGGATGATAACAAGGCCACAGACATGCATTCGAAGAGGTGTTCCAAACACCTTCTTGTACCTCTGTCTTTTTATCCAAAGGTGAGCATCAATGTTTCTATTTCAAATGGAAATCATACTGATTATAATTTTTTTCCCCCGTTACTGGCCAGGCCTCTTGGTTGAAAGAGAATTGGGTAATTATATTAACAGACATTGTAGCTCTATCTACCTTTAAAAAAAATGATACTTCTAAAAAGGAGGAAAATTACTGTCATCCTGGAAAACGATTCCAGGAGAAAAAGGGGAGAAATGACAAGGGCACATGCCCATGACTTTTTTCCAGAGGCAAGGTGCTGTCCCATTTAGGTTAGAGAACAGAGTAGCTGTACTATAATAAAAGCCAAAATTTCAATAAAAAAAAAGGTAATCTTTGATATTAGCAACTGATCTGATGGACTTCTCCTAAAGTGATTAAAATGACCGTATGGTCTGGTACTGTATTGAGCATAAGGCAACCACCTTTAAATAGCTGAAAATGAGTCATCAGCATTGTTTAGGTTACAATTCATCCAGTAATTTATGTGCTACTGAGATAATTACTATCATAAAGATTACTCATTATACTACATAATATATACTATATTATGCTACCTAATAAGGACATTACTAACTACTATAAGCTAAAAATATGATTTCTGGAAAAGATAACGGTCCAACTTGCCCACTTCTCAGGTAAGGGAGTCAGGAGACACTGGACAAGAGAGAGACCAGAATAATGATCATCCAAGCCAGCCCATTCCACTCACCTAAGTGAATTATCAGTGCCACAAAACTGAGCCTCTCATACTCCATCATATCCGGGGGTCTACTTTTAAACCTAGGTTTATCTTTCCTATGCCAACAGGTATGTGTGGCTGGAAAATAGTCTAAGATACTTATTCCTGTTTTTCTCTCTCTGAATTTTTCCATTTTCCCTAGTCAAATCAAGAAAGGCTCTGTGTTTCAATGCCTCAGGGAGAAATACGACTGAGCAGAAATAAAACAGCATGAAAAACTTCCTAAATTATCTCTTCAAAACCCTAAGATCATTAAGCAGGAGAGAGTGGAATGAAAAAAAAGCATGGAGGCTTAAAAACAAAATAAAACAAACAAAAAACACGAGACAAAGGAGTTTTGCCCCTAAACTAAAGAGAGAAACTCCCCGGCTAGGGGCAGGTCTTTAGGACTTGGGCCTGCTTCCTGGCAATATTCCAAAAGGGACTTCCAGCTGCCTCCAGGGGGATGAGTCAATGGCCACTGGGATTTCCTGGCCTGAGGAACATTCTTGGGTGCTGAGTGTGGCAAGGAGAAGCAAAGAGTCCCAGAGCTGGAGGGTCAAGGTGATAGGGAGAATATTCAAAGTGGCAGTAAAATGAGCACAGATGACTCCTCTCCAACTGGCCTGATGGCCTGAGGCTTCATATTGATGATTCTGGGACACCAACATGACCCAGTGGGAGAGGAGGCTATGGCCAAACTTGAGTCAGGTTCCTGGGAGTCTTCTAGACTAGGTCTCAACCTGGGCCTGTAAAAGCTGTAGATGTTCAGCACAAACGGTTTCATCCACACACCTCCACTTCCGCACATACACATAGGGAGTCTAAGCACTAGCAGTTTTTAACAGCTCAAGGTTTGAGGATTTGTACCAATGATATATGGGCTTTGGAATTCTCTAAAAGGCCACATTTCTGTTCCTGTAGACTTGATTTGCAAGACAAATACAGCTGTTTTTAACTCCTCAAAAACTTGGGCTGCAACCTGAATGACAAGCCATCCAACTACTTTATCCTCAATGGGCTTTTTTACATCAAAGAGATCTGCAATTAAGATGGAAATCAAAATATTTCTGTGTTCTAGATATAGAGCTGTGTTTCTTGGGAATGTTTTGGTGAATCCTTCTGCAATGGCTCCAGAATGTTTTTCTTTCCTTCTGGGTACAGAATTTCCTTTTAGTTTGGGGGAGAAGGCCTCAAAGTGTTCCTATCAGGCTCCAATGTCAGCTTTCAATTTGGCCAGCTTCTGACCATAGAGCTACTTTAAAAACAATCTTTTGAATATCCTGTCAGGTTTCAGCTGGGACAAACAGTAAATATTCCTGGCAGTACTGAACAACCTCATGGACACAGAAGAGGTCCCCATAAAATGGTGTAAAGGATACTACCCTCTTAAGACCCAGAGTCACTCCCAAAGATAACCTAAAGAAAGACATAGACAATTCCCCCTGAGAGCAGACAAGAGTCAGCAGGACCCTAGCCAGAAATGTAGAGGAACCCACACTTCTGTCCACCCATATCTTTGGGGTTCCCCACCTGCTGGCTACCAAGCCAAATTCTCAGAACACAAAATAAGGGAAACTGGAAAGCAGCAGCTACCCCTGGGAGAGAAAGAGTCAATAACTCTTGGTTTTTTTTCCTGCCGATCTGAATCTGGAAAGGAAGGGACAATGTGAAATTTTACCTTCTCCTCTTATCCAGGCACCACAAAGATGTGGGAGAGATGACTTTGCTAAAAATTTTTATTTTTTCCACCAGTTTTCCCAGGATGTCATGTGTAGGCTCTGGAGTGAATGGGCTGTCCCAGTGGGGCTCATCCTAGTCACCAGAAGCCACTAAGGAGGAAAAATAATCTTCCCTCTACTCTTTATAGCAAATGCCTGACTGAGACCCCTTGGCCACTAGGGCACCTTGCAAATGGATAAGTTTTTCCAAGATGGTTAAGAGAACTGTAATTCAGGATTACCTTTAGTTAACCTACGTGTTTAGCCCCCAAACAAAATTGTATTCATCTGAGCTCTCACATTGGACCCAGCCTAGTTTAAGTCAGATCCATTCTGATTCCAGACCCAGTCCAGTTTCAACGTTGGATCCAGTCTGATGCAAGCCAGTTTTGGGCCCCGGTCCAAAAAAGAAATGCTCAAATAAAGTCGGCAGGTTTATAATGCAAAAGCTGCAGAGCTAGGATCCTGGATCCAAGAGGGACTTACCCAGGACCTCCAGAGGCAGCGAGAAAGCAAAGAGGTCAAGGGACTCACAGGCACTTATGCCTGGTTGCTCTTGCTCCTGGGGGGCCATTAGGGGCCTCCTTTGGCTCCTTCTCACAGCGGAACTGCTAATAGAGAAACCTAGGCATATTACAAATTTGAAGTTTATTGAAACAAAAATCCATCTGAATTAGGTGCTGCCAAACTGGAAGTGCTCTGGAGCACTCCTGGAATCAGGTGTTATGTTTAAGTCATTAATCCACTCCGAGTTACTTAACTTTTGTCAGTGGTCTAAGATTCATTTTTCTGCATATAGCTATCCAGTTTTTTCTCCAGTACCATTTGTTGAAGAAACTTATTCTTCCCATTCTGTAGATTAAAAACAGAAGCCACAGAGAAAATAAGTTATGTACTTAAAGTGATAAAGCCCATAAGAAATCCATGTTTTTCTTGCTAAACCAAACACAAGCTCTGTACATGTGTGCCTTCCATTCCCAAGATCCAGGGGACTCCTGGGAATGTACCTAATAACTGGTTCTTCCATGATTCTTCCACCATTGAACTTGAAGATAATGTTTTTAGGAAAGAAAAGCAAAGGATAGGAAGATAAATATGGAGCAGGAACTTTAAACATGGAGTATAAAGGAAAGGGTTAGATTGAGAGAAACAGAGTATTCCCTCATCAGCTCAGGTCCTGAACACACAGCTAGTACACAGGTGCTTTCTCCCACTGCATTTATGAGGGTAAATGTCACACACTTGGACATATTATTGGAGTGATCAAAAGATGCCCTAATCAACTCAGAATTGAAAGTTTAACAGGCCCATATCTTGGCCAAAGATGGGGCAGTCATCACAAGTTGCAATCCTCCACAGTTGGTCATTTTTGTCATTTTTTTCCAATAAATATAATCCAATTAATTTTACCTAAGTATCCTTACTGACATTTTAATAACATGTTTTAATATGGTTATCTGCTTACTTGTCACATAGGCAGAGATAATTTACTTCCTCAGGTAATCTGCATTCCTTAAAAGGCCACATGTGCTATTATAGCAGTCATCATTTACAAACAGAATTCTGATTTAACTTAAAATGAGTTCATCGTTGAAAGAAAACTATGGTCAGAATTCACCCTTTTACTTTTTCTCATTTCATTTTTTTCTGGTAACTATTTTCTTATTATGGCAAAATAGACATCACAATAAAATTTACCACTTTAACCATTTTTAAGTGTACAGTTCAATGGTATTAAGTACATTCATATTGTTGCACAACCATCACCACCATCCATCTCCAGAACTTTCATTTTCCAAAACACAAAATCTGCACCCATTAAACACTAACTTCCAATTTTCCCCTGCCCACAGCCCCTGGGAAACTCCATTCTATTTTCTGCCTCTATGAATCTGACTACTCTGGGATCTTCACAGAAGTGGAAACACACAATATTTGTCCTTTTGTGTCTGGCTTATTTCACTTAGCAAGTTTCATCCACGTTGTAGCTTGTGCCAGAATTTCAGTCCTTTTTAAAGCTGAATAATACTCTACTATATGTATACAGAATTTGTTTACAAATTTGGTTACATTAATTACATATGTCATATATACTTCTTTGCATATTTCTGCACACATGGATATTTTGTTGTTTCCACCTTTTTGTTGTAAATAATACTGCTATGAACATGAAAATATCTGTTTGAGTCCTAATTTCAATTCTTTTGAGTATATACTCAGAAGTGGAAGTGCTGAGATCAAACGGTTACTCTGTATTTAACTTTCTGAGAAATTGCCATACTCTTTTCCACAGGAACTCTGCCATTTTATATTCTCACCAGCAATGCATGAACACTTTCCGATCTCTCCACATCCTCATCAACACATATTGTTTTGTTCTGTTTGAGAATAACCATCCTAATGGATGTGAACTAGTATTTCACTGTGATTTTTATTTGCGTGTAATTAGTGATTTGTGATACTAGGGGGCATGCTCTCTTGGATAACCATTAAGTTAAAGACCTCCTGGAACTTAAAATCTAGTTCCACCACTCTTCTGTGACTATGAACAGATCATTAATCCTCTCTAAGCCTGTTTCCTCATCTGAAAAGTGGAGAATATAATTAACTCCTTCACTAAGCCTTTTTGAGGACAGCACTATATAATTCACATACAAAGCTAGTATAGTACCGAAACACATAAGGGTTCATGAAAGGTAGAATTTATTGTTCTCACTGTTGTTCTTGCCATTGCAATTACTAGCTTATTATTACCATTCTTATTATTACAAGTCCTTTTAAGCAAAAATATAGACAACTCTCCAACGTTCTTTCTGTGAGATCCTTCAGGAAAACCTTTGCCTGCCTGAATACTAAAGCACAGCTACACATTTTTTTCTTTGTCTTTTTAGGGCTGCTACCATGGCCTGTGGATGTTCCCACACTAGGGGTCAAATCAGAGCTACAGCTGCCAGCCACAGCCACAGCCACAGCAACTCCACATCCAAGCCGCGTCTGCGACCTACACCACAGCTCAAGGTAATGCTGTATCCTTAACCCACTAAGCAAGGCCAGGGATCAAACCCGTGTCCTCACGGCTACTGGTCAGGTTCATTACCACTGAGCCACAATGGGAACTCCTACACATTTTGAATACCACATAAATTCTAGACTTTTGAGCCTAGAAATTTTCCTGGATGGTGAGAATATTAAATAATTATGAACAAAGTTAGTCTCATAAAAGTTCTTTCAAACACCTACAAATTTACTAAGAAATAAACTGCCTTCAAGAACTAAAAAGCTCAAATGAAATGTTTCCTGTCCCTGAGTAGAACCAGGTGCAGAGAAACAGAAGCCGGGTTCAGTGTGGAGTAGATTGTGCATATCTGCTTCCATCTTTGGATCATGAGGCAATTGGGTATATTCATGATAGAAACTCTTCTTTCTCCAGCCAAAACCAAGTTAGCAAATGCAAGTGCCTGAAACCACAATCTGGACACAGCCTGTGACACAGTCTGGACACAGCCAGGGCTGAGATCAGACTTGGACAAGGCCCTTCTCTCCCTCAAAAAATGCCTGTGCTGGTCAGAAGAAATAATGGGAAGATCACCACCACACTCCTGAGTCTTCCCTGGGATCCTCAGGACAGGAAGGACCAAATGGGCCCCTGGTCACTTTGTTTTAGGAAGCCAAAGAGGGGACCTCCTGGCCCCTTCGTAGAAGCCATACAAAACAGACGGTAAAATGAACAAACAAAAGTGACAAAATAACAGAAACAGAGGACAAAATAACATCCCTCCAAGCCTAAGTGGGCGCTCATTTGAAGTTTTCACACACAGAGACATTTGTTTTTCCTCTTGAAAATGAATCTTTATCTGTCTATTTGATTTTTACTTGGATTGCAAAATCTAGTATCTTTTTCATTTGCTGGAAGCAGTTATACGGGGTCCTATTTGAAAACTGGAGCTATATTTATCTCAATGCCATCTGTATACGACAGACCACAGAGCAAGTGTCACACCTTTTGCCCTTGCCGGCAAAACCGTTTTCCAAATATAATGTAAAAACTTTCCAGTGAAAAATTCCCAAAGTGATTTAAACAATAGTTTAAACTGGTTAAATTAGTTTCAGACAGCATGCAAAATCCGAAGGTGAATTTTTTGTAGTTCCTGTGATCTCCAGCCTCGAAACGAAGGACAGGAGAGGACTCTGAGCAAAGAGTAAAATAATGACGTAAAGTTTCTTGCTCCATTAAAGACACAGGTGTGTGTAATTCTGTTGCCCTCTTACACCACATATCAAATTTCCCTGAAACCGGATGGTCAAGAAGGAAGTAAGAACTGACATTTACTGAGCTGATACACTGCCATGCATTAGCCCAAGCAAACTTGATGGCAATTCTTAACATTACTCAGAGGAGATGAAAAATCGGAGAGATAAAGTCAGTTACTCAAAATCAGTCAGTAAGCCCAGGTCTTTCTCCCTCTAAATCCGGTGTGTATTATATTATACCTAAATCTATTCTTGTAGCTTCTGTTTCAGAAGAGTGTAGGTAGAAAGGTCTATTTATTTCAGCTCTCTTGGGTAAGACATCACCCTACTAAATAAATATATGACCTCATTCATCAGGAGGGCTGCCAGGGCAGCTGGAACAGGGAGAGTGAAGACAAGGGTACTTCCTTGATCATATGAAAACCTGCTCAACAGGACATCCTGATTTCTACAAAGTAGTCAGTGATGGCATAAGGTAAAGGCAAACATTTGGGTTGGCACCAGCCATTAATATAATTACTGATAGAAAAGACCACCAGACAGTTGGAAGAACTGCTTTTGTAATCACTTATAGAGTGAGAGATGGTAAAAATGAGTGATGTGTAGCCAGTTATATTTTTGCATATCTTGCCTCTCTCTCTCTCTTTTTTTTTTTTTTTTTTTGTCCTTTTAGGGCTGAACCCATGGCATATGGAAGTTCCCAAGCTAGGGGTTAAATCAGAGCTGCAGCTGCTGGCCTACGCTACAACCACGGCAATGCCAGATCTGAGCTATGACTGTGACCTACACAGCAGCTCACGGCAACGCCAGATCCTTAACCCAGTGAGCGAGGCCAGGGATCGAACCCACATCCTCATGGAAACCAGTCAAGGTTCATTACCACTGAGCCACAAGGGGAACTCCTCTTGTATCTCTTTATGCCCATGTGGATCTGTTGCTCTTTTGCTTGGCATTAGCCTAAATCCTCTGTCTTCTCCTAAACTCCTAGGAATCAAGTGTGAGTTTAATAGAGGAGGGATCCTCCAAAAGGTACCTGGGATTTCCCCACAATTATCTTTGACTCCACACGTTGCAACAGGTGTACTCACTGAAAGCACAGAAGAATCCACAGGATGCAGAAGGCTCTACAGCCTTGCACACTTTCCCAGGGCTCGAAGACACCTTAACAAGAAACAGCTCAATTTACAAATTTTCATACAGTGTTCTATCTACAAAAAGGATCTTATTCAGGAGAACTTTTCATCTGTCACCATATTGGTTTAATAAGATGGACAAGAATGGCTATTACCCTGATTTTATAAAAGAAGAATTCAAGAAAGAGCAGTGATAATGACTGTGGCATTTTTTTTAAAGCTCTTTCTAGGTTGTGAATTCTGGGCACTATAATTATTTGCATTCAGCCCTTACCTAAGGTTGTCTCAGATGCCTGTGGTTTGGCTCCCAAGTGGGGATATCTTCCATTAAACTTAATTCACATTTAAAGCCTTTCAGGCATAAAATGCTATGCTTAGCCCTTATGATTAAGGCTCCTTTCATTCCCAGGGGAGGTTTTTGAGGGAGGGTCTGGTCAAAAGCATTCCTGTCTAGGATGTTCATGCTAAAACCTAGAGTGGGAGAAGAAATGAAATCCCAAGTTTCCTTGTCTCTAGGTCCTTTCCTCTTGACCCATTGTAGTTGTCATATGTCTCCCCCAATTTTTTCATGGACAGCACCAGGAAAATCGATTTTCCCTGGCTCTATAACAATGTTAAGTTACCTCTTGCATTTGTTCCAGGGGGAATTTCCTACACTTCCCACTTAGGGTAAAGTGACCCTCCTCTGTACCCTAACACCAGCGTGAATATATTTCTATTTGTCATTTGTTGAACTACTGTGTATTTGTCTTAAAATGTAAGCTTTTCATTAATATTAGAAATATGCACCCATTATGGGCTTCATAACTTTGATGATATAACATCTTTTATAATTTGAGGATTTAGTTACATCTCTTTTTACTCTTAGCTCATTTAAATTTTTATTTTTTTATTTATTTTTTGTCTTTTTGCCTTTACTAGGGCCGCACCCGCGGCATATGGAGGTTCCCAGGCTAGGGGTCTAACAGGAGCTGTAGCTGCTGGCCTTTGCCACAGCCACAGCAATGTGGGATCCGAGCCGCGTCTGCAGCCTACACCACAGCTCACTGCAACGCCGGATCCTTCACCCATTGAGCAAGGCCAGGGATGGAACCCACAACCTCATGGTTCCTAGTCGGATATGTTAACCACTGAGCCAGGACGGGAACTCCTCATTTAAATTTTTAAAAAAGGTTCTGTCCTTGGCTGATGATGAATATGTAACCAACCTGCTATCAGTAAGGCATAAAATCTGAGTTGTTCTGACCATCTTATTAGTGTTCCCTTGCTGAGTGACAAATTACCACAAACTTAGCAGCTTGAAACAATACCTAGTTATTATCTGATAGGTCTGTAGGTCAGAATTCCAGGTGACTTCAGCTGTTTACTTTGCTCAGAGTTTCACACTAAGGTGTCAGCCAGCTGCATTTCTCATCTGGTTCTGAAGTTCCTCTTCTGCTCACTGGCTGTTGATAGAATTCATTTCCTTCTTATCCTTTGCATGGAGCTCCTCCATCTGCGAGCCAGCAGTGGTGGACTGAAGTCCCTTCTCATACTTCAAATCTCTCTGACTTCCACTCCCATCCAGAAAAAACTCTCTGCTTTTGAAGGGCTCATGTAATTGTCCGCCAGGACAATCTCTCTTTCACCATTTAACTTAGAGTAATCAAGAGAGTAACATCAGGGGAGGGGGCATGGGAGTCATCTTTAAAATTCTGCCGACCACAATCATGATTGTGCTACTTTTCATCAACTATAACTGCATTTTTTTTTCATCCTTCTGCCTATAGCAAGGATACGATTTTCTACGAGGGATAGCTGGAATTAAGAAATGCAACCTGCGATCCTGAAGAGAATCACTCCTGCGGCCCTGACTTCAGAAGTTCTGTGCTACACAAATGAGCAAACCAGCCATCCCTACGGGGCCAGTAATAATAAAGGCAACCTTGATTTCAGAAGCAGGAGATGCCGATGATTCCATTAAAATATTCCATTGCCCCAAAAGAGTAGGGTTGTGACCACCAGTTGGAAATTCAGCCATCCTGCTGTTAGACCACAGTTATATCCCGCAAGCTAGAGTTTCTGAGCTAAGAATGACTTAACTGCTTTCCTGATTATAATGGGGTTAGACTTCGGCTATCTCCTATAGTTTTTGTTTACTGTTACAAAAGTACACCAACTGTAATCACTGTAATACTAATTTGATTGTTTTCTAACGTGTATATTTAAACTTATGAGTTAACAAAATCTCTAACAAAGTGGCTCCATATAATCTAATTGGGCTCTCACAGGACACTGTCTGGAACAAAGAAGATGGACCAAAGCAGTCTGAGAAATTGTTTATGAACTGTGTTTACAGACAATAAAAAGGGACCTGAAGATCACAGAAGAAAAAGGAAAAGGCACCTCTTAAGCTGTTACTATCATTGAGGAGAGTAATCTCCTTTCATTAAGTCCCTGGAAGGACAGGACACCTAGTCATTTCCTTCTTTTATCCCCCTACAAATAATGCCTAATTTTGTGATTTGAACATGGTAGGTGCTCAAAAAATATTTGTTGAATAACAAATGGATCAATGTTCACTGTGAAATTTCCTTAAGAAATATTGTAATAGTGAAGAGTTGAAACTAATTTTAATGTTCAAAAACTGAAAATAATTTTTTAAATACTTCACAGTCTTTGAAATTATACTCAGAAAGAACATAATATCTAGTGAAATAAAAATTGTGAAATGAATTATAACTGATAAAGGTAGTTTACTAAATAGTACGAAATATTTCATCAATTACAGGATATTAAAAGAACATATTATTTTGGTTATCTTTGGGGGTCAGATTAAAGGCTGTTTCTATTTTCATCCTTGGGATTTGGGGGATAATTTTTGAATTTTATTCCTTTGTAACCAAACTTGGAAAAAAAGGTACTGAAAATGAAAATGAATCAAGTTTAAATTGCAAACTGGAACTTTCAACAGAGCATAGTTGATTCTTTGCCACGGACACCAAGTCATTTCCTTCTTTTCAGTGGCATTCCTATCACTACCCTGCATTTTTTCCCAACTGAGATGACACAATGGAAAAGACATCAAGCCCTGAGCCATAGGAAAATGGAATGTCATTCGGCACATCTGCAGATGAAGAATTAAATCGTGGAGCAGGACCAGCGTAAGAATCTAAGCTTAGGTCATTTGCTAATCAGTTAATGTACTTTAAAAAAAAATTGTACACATAGTAATCTCCTCTCTCTGTTCTTCAGCCTCTATGAGAAGGGATTTTGAGCAAATACTCTTTTCTTTAATTTATTTAATCTTTTTGTGCCTTGATTTTGCCAACTTCACTGTGGTCACAAGGCCAATTTACTTCAAGGATCCAGCTGGAAGACTCCAACGATATTTAGATACTAAGTTGAGTTTTTAGAGCTGTCTGATTACTATGAATCTTTTCCTTCTATGTGTCCCCTCCTTCCCACTACCCTCACTCGGGAAATAGCCAGACTACCCCACAGTTCACTGACCTACTCTCCCTTTCAAAGGGTAAACTTGCCTATGATGCCAGTAAACTTTATCTGGAGTCTGAGCAAATGTCATTTTTTTGTTGTTTGTTTTTGTTTTTTGCCTTATCTATGGCTGCACCCGCGGCCTATGGAGGTTCCCAGGCTAGGGGTCTAACAGCAGCTGTAGCTGCCGGCATTCACCACAGCCACAGCAACGCAGGATCCGAGCCGCGTCTGCGACCTACAGCACAGCTCACGGCAACACCGGATCCTTAACCCACTGAGCAAGGCCAGGGATTGAACCCGCAACCTCATGGTTCCTAGTCGGATTCGTTAACCACTGAGCCACGACAGGAACTCCAGAGAAAATGTCATTTAAATGGAGAAAAGCAGAAGATCAATTACCCCAAATAACTTCAGATTAGATCTTAGTCAGAACCCCTCCCAAGTGAAATTAGCTTCCCTGTTGGATTGAGGGTCAAGGTTGGAACCCACAGCCCAGGGTGACAGGGCTCTCAACAAAGACTGAAAAGCATCATTAACATCTAGCAGCCCTTATTTGTCTTTTTCTCCTTGTTCCTCCTTTGAACTCCTGGTTTTGCTTATGTTTCTCTGAAATCCTTAGAAAAATTCCTTTTAAAATAAGTGGTATCTGACTCATTGGCCTACTTCCTCTTTTTTCCACCCAAGTGGTAAACAATGGGCTCTATTCAAATGTGTTCTGCCTGTGAGCTGGGAACCTGCGTGCAGACAAAGCTCATCCTTGCAGGGCAGACTGCCAGGATCATGCTCTCTTCTGCTTACCTCCTGAGCTCTGCTTCTCTGCTGTAAGGGCCACTTGACAAAATGCAAAACATTCTCATGGTCCTATGACCCAGAAGCTCACTGTCTCCTTTTCTCTTAGGCCCCCAGTGGAAACCACCCTAAATTCTCATGTCAGTGCTTTTGAGAACAGACTTTCAAAAGATAACAGAAATGATGACAGGATGAATCAGGTCCTAGCCATGTGATTTTTCCATAAGGACTACCATGTTTTAGTTATAATCATTTTAAATACTGTGTCCTCACTCTCTTCCTAGGTTATTTTGTATATAAATGGTGCTTGCTGGGGAAGAGAAAGTTTTGCAAAGTTAGGGACATGACAAGTTATGGAAATACATAAGGCTAGTTTAAGACTTTGGGAACACAGCAAGAGGTGGTTGAACAGAGCAGTAGAATCAGACTGCAGAAAAAAGAGAAACAGGACAAAGCTTCAAGTTAAAAGGGAACCCATAGGACAAGAAAAACTGACTCGAAATGACAGAGAATATCCAAAGAATATAAAAACATCGATTTGAAAAGATACATGCATCATGGCATTATTTACTACAGCCGAGATATGGAAACAATCTAAATGCCCATCAACAGACGTGTGGATAAAAAGGAAGTGGTGTGTGTGTGTCTGTCTATATATACGGTGTGTGGTGTGTGTGTGTCTGTCTATATATATAGACAGAGAGAGAGGGAGAGAGGTAAAGAGAGATAGAATGAAATATTATTCAGCCATAAGAATGAAATCAGTATTTGTGGCAACATGGCTGGAACTTGAGGGTATTATGCCAAGTGAAATAACATATTTTATAGAAAATAGCTAAATTTTCCTAAACTGAAAATATGCTAGTGAAAAGAATGGTATTCACTGTTTTACAGTTTAGCAAATTCTTTACTGTCTGGCTCAAAAGAAGACTAATTTTCATATCCACTTCTACATTCAACTGTTGTGATATCATATGTCCTGTAAGTTCCACAAAACACTGTCCACTTGTAAGAGAATGAGAATGAAAATGGCTATCTACTTCTTAGCATTATTATGAAAATAGGTTTGACTCCTGAACCCTCTCCAAGAAGCTCTGGCAGGGACCTACTGGGATCCTGGGCTCTATTATGAGAAAACTCCATACTGTTTTCCATAGTGACTTTTACCAGCTCACATTCCAACCAAAACTGTAATATATTAAAAGTATATAACATGACTTTGATATACATATACATTGCATTATGAAAGGATTCCCACAAATGAGTTAACACATCCATTACCTCAGTTACCATTTTTTTGGTGTGGTGGTAACATTTGAATTGTACTCTCTTAGCAAAATTCACTCATACAATACAGAATTATCAGCTAATTGACTATAATCACCATGTTACGCACTAGATCCTCAGACCTTACTAATCTTATAACTGAAAGGTTGTAACCTTTTATCAACCTCTCCCGATTTCCCCCACCATCAGCCTCTGACAACCACCCATTTCATACTCTGAGCGTGATTTTTTAAGGTTCCTTATATAAGTGAGACCATGGAGTATTTGTTTTTCTCTTTCTGGCTTATCTCACTTAGCATAATGCCTTCCAGGTTCATCCCTGTTGTCACAAATGGCAGGATTTCCTTCTTTTTTAAGGGTGAAAAATATGCCATTGTATACAGAGACCGCATTTTATTTATCCATTCATCTGTCATTGGGTACTTAGCTGGTTTCTATTCATTAGCTATTGTGCATAATGGTGCAGTGAACATGGGAGTACAGTTATCTCTTAGAGATAATGACTCCACTTCCTTTGGATGGATACCCGGTACTGCTAGATCATATGGTAGTTCTATTTTTCAGTCTTTTGAGAAAGCTCCACGTGGTTTTCCGTAGTGACTTTACCAATTCATATTCCCACCAACAGAGTACAAAAGTGTTCCTTTTTTCTACATTTATTTTTCTAAAGTAAATGCTTGCCAGCATTTATTTTGTCTGATCTTAAAGATTAAATTTGCAAGGAGGTCTTCCCTGACCTCAAAGAATAGGTTGGGTCCTCTTGTTCTCTGGTCCTATAACCATTCCCTCTATGTTTCTGTCAAAACATTCATCACACAAACATCACATCACACAAATCTAACCAATAATTTGCACAAGGAGAGACCATGTCATCTTTATTCACAGTGAATGGCCAGTGCTTAACCCACATAGCAGGGTTAAGAGAATTTTTGTAGAAGAAGGGAAGACATGGAGGGACTAAGGGAAAGAGAGAGAGAAGGAGACAATCAGACACAGGAACACAGCTTTCTGACAACTGCTGCTTTCCTTCAGCAGGATGTACACAGAGACATAACTTTCTACAGCAGGCTGATGCAGCCCTGAGTTCCACTTGCCTCTAAAAGAGGTTGAGACAGGGATGTGGGTAGACTGGGAGTGAGGAGACAGAGACGAGACAGTATAAAGTAACAGTTAGGAGCACATGTGCTGGAATCTTCCATTAACGTAATCACTTGACAGTGTAGACTGAGTATCTACAACCCGCCAGGCATTCTTGTAGACATTTGGGAACAAAACAGGCAAGTTCTGACCTCAAGGAGCTTCATTCAGATGTGAACTCAACTCTAGCTTCCCCCTTTGATAAAGGGTTGACTTGGATTAGTTACTTAATCCCCCTTTCATGTTCCTCAGCTGTTAAATGTGAACAAGACTTATAGGTTTCTGGGTGAGAAATAAAGGATCACTATAATGTACCTAATATAATGTACACTATAATGTACCTAGTAAGTGTTTAATAAATGAAAATCTTTCTTGTGGCAATTCATATTCAAAAATTGAATATTCCAAAGTTGACTTATTCATATATGTAAGGACTGCAATCCTAGAGACCAGAAACCACAGTCATTTACAGGATATCACTTTGATAGCTGGAGGGTATGTACTTAGGGTCCTCTATAAAGAAGTACCTCTGGCTCCCTCTATAATTCAGAAAGCATCTGTATATTTTGGGGGGAGCCACGTTCATGGCATGCAGAAGTTGCTGGGCCAGGGATCAAACCCACACCACAGCAGTAACCAGAATCACAACAGTGACAACACCAGATCCTTAACCCACTGAAGCACCAGGGAACACCAGCACCTGGATATATTTATGTTGTTCCATAATAATAATAGAGAATAAAACTATACAAGGTACTATCACAGTCTTAAGCAATGTAATCCTTCAAGGCAGGCTTTCTTTCCCATAGACTTTCTCATACA
Source organism: Catagonus wagneri (assembly GCA_004024745.2). NCBI lineage: Eukaryota > Metazoa > Chordata > Mammalia > Artiodactyla > Tayassuidae > Catagonus > Catagonus wagneri. The sequence continues at coordinate 2,881,806 of PVHT020001751.1, forward strand.
ATTATGCCAGAAGCATAAGAGCACTTTAAAGAATATATTCAGAGCCAACTATTTGTAACTCGACTATCTACTCACGTGATTTGTCATGTATCGTAACGTAATGTTACTGAGGTTTCTAATCCCACCTCTGACTGAGTGTGTCTTACCTTTCTAAGAAGCAGTGAGTGCCTTCAAAATAGCATTACCGGGAGAGAGAAAAACTTTAGATCGGAATCTTCGATTTTTGTTTTCTCTGGCCACCTCCTTTTGGTGGCTTCTCTACAGTTAGGACCACTCTGGAGAAATGAAATTAGAGGAAGAAAGAAAAGGGTTGTCCTATCAGCTGATTTTGCTATATGTCACCACCCTGGTAAAAACATTTGGAGTTAGAGTATTTTAAACATGGGATGAAATAAAGTTTGAGAATAACGTGTGTGGATTTCATTTCCTCAGACTACTTCCATTGTTTCTTAGCAGGAAATATTCATGAGTCAACTGTCCAGAGTCATAGTTGTTATTCAAGAGACATAGGTTTAAAAGCAGGTTTGACGATGTAGCAGACCTCACTGAATTAGACAATTTAAGTTGAAGAGCAGAGTGATGTATGAAGGGACTGAAACACATATGGCTTTAGAATGTGTCAGAAAGACCTGAAAGCTTCCATGTGGAAGTGAAATTCATTATTGGCAAGCACAGCGATGGGACACCCCAGAGGACAGAGCTGCAATGAATTGGTAGAGCTCTGAGGCTAACTCCAAGGCCTGGTTTGATCGTAAAGTCACCCACTGTCTTGGACAATCCTCCCAAATCTGTTCCTGAACTTAAGAGCCCCTCAGCACATGACTGAGATCTCCCTCTCAGGTTCTTTTACACGGACCTGTCAGAGGAGATGTCCAGCAAACACAGATATCACATCAAGTCATCCACCAGATGCCCCTTCCAAATGAACTGGAGCAGAACCAACTATATGGAGAAGTCATAAGTAAGGAGACACGCAACATGAGGATATTCAGTGGATTGGCATAGCTCTTTGGACAGAAAATGCAGTCTCCTGGGTGGAACACAAACCATCCAGAGTAAAGGAGCAGCAGAAAACTGACTCTTGCCCCAGCTGGGGCTTACACTGCCTTACAGGAGAGGCAGAAGGACATTTTAGAGCCTACACCCGTCATCAACTCAACAAAGTAGGTTTCAATTTCCTAGCTGTACGAAGCAAAAATTTTTAATAACTTGGATAAAAGGATGTAGGAGAGAGGAACCCAGCATCCAGCCGCACTAGAGTTGGTGACTCACTCACCGTACTGGGAGGGTTGGGTCAGAGCTGTCTGATCTCTGTTTCTGATTTCCCCCTTCACTAGCATCAGAGGATTTTACTGAAGGAAAACTAATATCTGACTAGGTTCCAAGCACTAAATAAGAGCATCCACATTTGTTCCAGGCCACGAGGAGGTTTGGGGTCACCAAGTCACAGACTATAAATTTGAACATTTGATGATTTTTGCAGGTGACTGCGTGAACAAAGGAAAACCCCGGAGACACATGAAGGTAGAAACTAGGAAATTTCTGATTTGAGTTACTTAGCAAATCTCACTATGATGGTCCTCAATGTAAAAGAACTGCAGGCCCTTCAAATGAAATTACTGAGTTTAGGTTTGGGGCCCACAGTCGCACAGGAAACAAACTCACTAATATCGACAAGGCACTGCAAGACACCAGGAAAAAAGGCCAATTTTTTGACAGGATATTTTCTTTGTTATTGTTTTTATTGTCCAAATGGGCAATCAATCCTGTTTTAAAAATCAAAATACCAATTCAACACTGCTTACCTCTGACTTAATTTTATTCTAGCAACAACCCAGAATTTATTGGAAACCTATGTGTCAGGCACTATGTTAAGCATTAGGAATATCTTATTTAATAAGGTATTGTACCTTGCTTCAAGGAATCTTCGTCATTTGAACAAATCTTTTTTTTGCCATACCCATGGCACGTGGAAGTTCCCAGGCCAGGTTTTGAACTCATGCCACAGCAGCGACCCAAGCCACTAAAGTGACAATGCCAATCCCTAACACACTGCACCACAAGGGATTTTTCAATTGAACAGTTTTATTTTGCATTTATATGTTGAAATGATTATCAGAGCACTTGGCTCAAACTAAGGACTTAGATAAAACTTTGCAGAGGAGATCTTGGCTTAGCTGAGTTGTAAAGGTTGTGGAGAGAAGTGCACACATTTTTTGATAGCTGTGGCCTGATATAAAGAGAAAGAGAAATCCCTCTCACTCCGTCAAGTTAGGACACAGTAAAAAGCTGGCCATCTGCAAACCAGGGACAGAGCGCTCATCAGAATCTGGCCGTGAAGACTCCCTGATCTCAGATTTCCAGTCTGAAGAACTGTAGAAAAATTAGCTTCTGTTGTTAAACCACCAGTCTATAGTGCTTTGTTAGGGCAGTCCAAGTAAATTCATAAAGAGGACCATTTTATAAGAACAGCCTATGAGATCTGAAGGGGTCATTAGGACATGCAGTAAGTAAAGTTGATTATTCCAGGGGCTTACTTGCTATATCCTAGTACACAGCTTCAACCACTGTGGCCTACAGTATATTTTCCCACAGCTATGCCATTACTACTCGAACAGGATAAGGGGAAAAAAACTGAGCAAATTCAGGGGTAGAACAGTCAAACACTGGACAGATGGACATGACCTTTGTGGTTAAGGGGTTTGCAATAACATCTGTCACTGACACATAAGTGCCAATCCTGCTTATTCCTTTCCTTGAGAATGGCCACAGATGTTTCCATAACAGGTGTGTTTGCTTCCCTTGTGTGGTTTGCCCAGGCGCATCACAGGCAATGTTCTTGTTGAGTCAACTTTTCTATTCAGGCAAAGTAAATAGGAAAATGAGACAACTGCCCAGATGATTTGATTTGGTGAAGAGGGGGACTGATATTACTCAGTTGCTTCTGGGATGTTGAATGTACATTTGGCAGGGAATGAAGGAATTAACAAATAATAAAGACTGTACTTTCCTCAAACCTTGTATAATTTTTTAATTCTTTCACTCTTTTTTGTTCTTGGATAGAAGAATCAGAACAGAACAATAGGCATTACATTCCATGAAAAATAGAATAGCAGGCTAAAGCTTGAAAGGTAAAACAGTACGGTGGTGATGAACACATTATTGGAATTCAACTTGACCACTAAATTCATGATCTTAGCTAAATCCTTAGCCTAACACTCTCATGCATTCTACCAAGAATTTTTATTATTTAACATTTTCCATGAATCCAGTGAAAAGTTCTAGTAATTGTTTAACTTTATATCATGTGATTTGCATTCCTAGTATAAGACAATCTTGTGGTTAATTAGGAAATTCAGAGACCTTTGCCTTTCAATTATCATGTATCAAAATAATAACCTACCACAAAACCTGAATTTAAAATGTGCACACATTTCCAGACCACTTTTCAAAGAGTAACACAGGATTGTGAAGTCATACGTAATCCTAATAAAAGGTTGGACACCACATAATTCCCTCTAAGAAAAGAACCACATTCAAAGAGAAACAGTCTTCCAAGTGTAATTAAAAGCAATTCAAAGTTTTACTTACATTTTACAAAGGATGGTAAGTAGAGGTATATACACTCAATGCAGAAAAAGCATCTTGAAATTATCTTTCTGATTATGGACCCTACTTGCATTCTGCTTATGAATTATCTACATCTATATTCATATGACCCTAGAATTTCACTTTTCAAGGATGTATCAAGTATGTCTTTTAAATAATGTTTTAAGATAAGAATCTATCTAGGTATCAAGAGAAGATGCTAGCCAAGAGCACACACCTACTTTCCTAAGGAAAGAAGTCTTAATCTTGAGATCTCTCAGTTAGATGTGAGTTGATATTCCCTTCCTACAAAAGCAGCATCCCAGATACCTGTCATTTAAGCAAATGAGATTATATTTTTAAAATGAAAATGTTAAAACTGAAAAAAAACATTTTAATGTCACTCATAAATAAGATCCACTTACTGGACTATTGGGTCCCCTCAGGATCTATGAAACCTAACCTGGTTGCTTCTCCCAGTATCTTGGGGACTGATGTGGAGGGAGGGGGTTGGGCTCAGAGATTCTCAGAGAACTTACACTATCTAGAACGATTCTATTTAATTGATTATTCATATGTATATTATTCAGATGTATTGCCTGCCTTTTCCACAGGAGACTGTAAAATAGGGCCACACTGTGTCTTTTCGTCCCTCTGTCTGTAGCTCCCATAACAGTGCTTGGCAAGAGTAGATTCTTTAAAAGTGATCTGAATGATCGCGTGAATGAATAAATGAATACATTTTGTTTAAATGTGCCCTCCCTTTCCTCCAAACTAGCCTGTCTGAACTGGTACTGGGGTTACTGTCCCAATTAAAAAAATGGAATAAAAAAGTTAGGGACTCAACATATCAAAAAATGGACATTAGAGGAAATAAACTAAGATGACACATACCTTCCAAAGAGTAAGATTCTAAAAACATATATATGTATTTTATATATGTTTTTATATATGTTTAGTGTGTGTGTGTGTGTGTGTGTGTGTATCTATATATATAAAATATCTCTTGTCTATCAACAGTTTGAAATTAAGTACTTTATCTGATCACAAAAGCAAATTTGCTGGGCAATCTATGCATTCAAAATGGTTAATACCCTGATTATATGCATCCGTGCATGTGTGTGTGTGTGTGCATGCGTGCGTGCGTGCGTGTGTGCGTGTGTGTGTGTGTGTTTGGGAAAAGATGTTAGAGGAGGGCATTTAAATCAGCTCTTAGAGACGATTTATAACATAAAAGAATGTAAGATAATTATAAAACCAAACTCTTCCCCGTTAAAATAATCAGTTGCACTCAATAAGAAATAAGCAAGTATCTACTGATTAGAAGCTATAGGCAAAATACTGTGTGTTAGGTAATGTATTAGTCGGCCAGCGCTGCCGTAACAAAATACCACAGACTGGGTGACTTCAACAATAGAAATTTCTCTTCTCACAGTTCTAAAGGCTCAAAGTCCAAATTCATGGTGCCACAAAACTGGCTTCTTTTCCTGGCTTGCAGAAGGCTATCATCTCGATATGCCCTCACATAACCTTTCCTCTATATGCAGAGAGAGAGAAAGAGAAAATTTTCATGTCTCTTCTTCCTCTTATAAAGACATTAGTTCTATTTGATTAAGGTCCCATCCTCATGACTACATTTAAACTTAATTACTTCCTTTAAGGCACTATCTCCAAATACAATCACATGGGGGGTTAGGGTTCAACATACTAATTTGGTGTGTGTGGGGGGGGATTCAATCCATAGGAAGTAACAAACAAGAAAATATTTTCTCAAGCAGGTTACAACCTAGAGGTGGGCCGGAGAGTGAAAACCAACACAAGGATTGAGGAGAAAAAAACCTGCAATTTTATGTTAACATCTCTAAGGCTGGTCTGTCTGGCTTCAAGTCATTTTACCTGAAGAGGACATAATAGTTCCATAAGAATGAACACATTCTGATTTCAATTAGAAGTTTTTCAGTTTGCTTTGAAATAAGGCCAGAAGTACCCTTCAAAACCCATTTCATACCATGTTGCCATTATCGGCTTACTCATTATCTCCCATGCTAGACTCTAAGCTCTGTGATGACAGGCATTGCCTTGTCCACTGCCCTCTTCCCAGTGCTTTTCTGAAACAAATATCGAAGGTTTTGTCTATGGAGGTTCCTATTAGCCATCTTCCACCATTATTCATTTTTTTATTTGGAAAATATTTTACCAATGCAGCATCTGGACTGGAAATCCGTGCACAATGAGCAGTCAATTGCTCCAAAACGCAAAATTTTTACATTGGATGATTCATTTACAGTCCCTGAATAGGCCCTGTCACTGAAGGGAGCGAATTGCACTCTCTTTTATATGGAAAGTTCTTAGCAGTTTCTGATATCTAATGAAATTCTCACATTCATTTCTTCTGGATAGCTTAATATTCTGAAAGTATCTCTAAGTCAGAGACTGCTAGATAATCCCCACCATCCATTCTCCTTCTTCTTTTCAGGGGGTATGACTTCCTGGAATAATCATTACATTTCAGAGCATCTCTTGCAATTTTGTATAATTGGCTTCACAACTAAACCTCTTGTCAGTGAAATGTAGGTAGAAGCAATGCGTTTAACTTCCAGGAAGTGCCTTAAAGGGAGAGGTTGCCCTTCTACCAACCCCTCCTTCTAGCTGGCAGGAAAGTTGACATAATACCTGGAGTTCCAGTAGCTATCTTGTACCATGAGGTATGTTGAGAAAGGAAGCCATGTCTAATGAAACAGCAAGATAAAAGAAGCCTAAATCCCTGATGCAAAGGATCATTGACTACACCACCCTCCAATCCCAGACTCCTGTAACATGAGAAAATAACTGCTGTTTGGCATAAATTACATTGCTTTGTTTCCTTTTGATACTCAGGGCCAAATGCAATCTCCAATCTTACCCTGTGATTGAGGGAGTAGTTATCTGCCTGGTATCTGTCAGCAAATTATTAGAGAATTTATAACAGCTTCATAAGAGTATTTGAAGAGGCATATATTTAAGTGCTATGCAAAATGTTATCCATGGACCAGTGACAATCCACATGATTTGTTATAGGTCTATGACAAGATAATCAGAGAATTTGAGAGTAAGAATTTAGAAACTTTTGTAGCAATTTCACACTACCTGACTCATCTCACTGAATGAGCTGAATACCTTGGAACTTTCCTGGTGAGTCACATGTAATTCAAAGTGCCTGCTAATCATGGACTTCATGGTATGTGTGACTTGAAAGATTACCTTGTGAGCTGTCACCAAAAAAGTTTAAAAAATCTGAGAAAGTGCAAATATACATATATATACACACACACATACACACACATATATCTATATAGATACATAGAGATAGATACATAGACATCTGAGAAAGTGCAAGCGTATACATAAAATTTATATATATATAATTTATTCTTATAATGGTTTTAATTTTTATCAAGCCTGTTTTAAATCTATTTTTAATATCATTAACAATGTTAGGGAACTAAAATTAGTGTGATTAATTTTAACCCTAATTTACAGATAAAGAACAGGCTTTGCTGACAATTTTTGTCAAGAAAACACCAACTTATTGTGATCACAGCTGTAGTGCTAAGTGATGACAATAAACAATACTTCATAGAAATAAAAATGAAAAGGTTGTACTAGTTTTATTTGGAAGTATAATCCTTCACATACTGAGTTCAGTTTTGGAGCTATAATTGACGCTTAAAACTAAAATAACAGTGTGTTATGTGTTGATTAAACAATCAATGAAGTTATGAAGACCCAGAAATATTTACATCTAAATCATAAAAAAGTAAATTCAAAACCAGAAAAAAAATTTTTTAGGAAGTACTAAATCAAAAAGTCACTGGAAATAAATGCTTTGTGGGCTTCTTATAACACACTGAGCTACTAGGTCTACAGACTCACACATATTTGTTGAAATACTGATGAGATTGCATCAAAGATGTTTGCTTGGAAATGTTAAAAGAATCTCATAAAACAAGGTAGGTCAACTGCCTTTTTCCAGTGACACTAAAGCTCAATGTTATGCAGAATCAAATATGAAACAAACAAAGCTAGTGACATAATTTTTGTTGCAACTATACTGATATCATTTACTGCTAAAGCAACAATTCCTTCAGTGTACATGCAGTTTAAACGTGATGAGGACAGAAAGGAAGACTTTGTTTAAGTTTCACTTTCAAAAACACAAGTAGTTCTAAACTATATGAACTATGAAGGATTAATCATCAACAACTACTGAACAAATCTACTGTGTTTCTGCACCATAAGGACAAGTTTCAACATTTCCACTTTGAAGACATGAATTAGACAGTCTGTCATGTTAATTTGTTCGGTATCACTTATGTTTTTACAAATCTTAATGCTTCCATTCAAATAAAGGATGTGACACATTTTCAAGGGCAGATAAGATCAAAGGGCAAAATAAGAAAATTGACAGAGTTTCTACAGAGTTTTGATAGTCCTATAACGTAACAATAACTAATAATAAAGCAGACAATGATCTTGAAATCATACATCTGCAAAGTTATTGCCATACATCTTAGAGGTTTTATAGATTTTCATCATAAGAATATCTACAAGTAGGAAATTTATAGATCTAGGATCCATTCTCTTTCTCTCACTCTCTTATTATTTTTATTTTTTTATTTTTTGGCCATCCCCGCAGCATACGGAATCTGGGCCACTATGCCACAGCTGCAGCAACACTGGATCCTTAACCCACTGCACTGGGCCAGGGATTGAGCAGGCCATGTCACAGAGAAAAGCCATATCATTAGCCCACTGTGCCACAGGGGGAACTCCAGAATCCATTCTTTTGATTGAAAGTTAAATTAATTTTAGGTTTATAGAATAAGTTTTTCAAATTTGCTACTGATGAAAGATTCAAGATGAATTTTGGAAATATTGTATTATTACTTTATTTTGGAGCAAAGTTAGAAATGAACATCCTGAGTTTGCTTAAGTTACTTTAAAATGTATCCTCCCATTCATGTCAAGATACATCTGTGAGACTAGGTTCTCTACTGTGAAGAGTACTGAAACAAAACACAGAAACATCTTGCCCATGAGTAATGTTATCATCAATTCATGTATATACGCTAAATGAACAAGCAAGAAGTCATTGTATTAAAAACCTGTATTCATATACAGGGTACTTATTAAAAGCATGCATATAGGCATTCAATATGTGAAGTTGCTGTTTCAACCATAACTTTTTATTACTTTATAACTGCACAGAGACAAAAAGCTGTAACATCGATTCTCTATGGTTATAGCCTACATGCACACATTAAATGGACGAGGTAAGCTTTGTGATTAGTTTATTTTTTCCTGTGTATATTCTGATCATTATTACTAAAACCATTTTGTCTATAGAACCTAATAATAAAAGCTGGCTTGCATTTTGTATGTCTCATATGCCTTTTTTTTTCTATGAATTCATATGTAGTGTATATTACAGAAATACAAGTCTGTGATGGATTGGAAAAACAAACAAACCAGTCCTTCTCCAGAGACAATCTGAGAAGTACTCACAGATTATTCCTCTGCCTCCAGTTCATACTGTTTCTAAGCAGTCCCCAAATCAACATTCTATTTTTCCTGAACCACTCCTACCCAAACCTCCATGGCCTCTTGTCTGACTTGAGCATACAACCCACAATATCAAGATGAAATGCAGGCTGTATTTGTGACTCATAAAGGTCAAAAACTCAAATACCACAGAAGTTGAGCTAGTATAGAAATGAATGCAATGATCTGAGGTGGTCAGGACAAAGTCAAGAGCAAGGCTGGGTAGGATGGATAAACAACAAGGCCCTACTGTAGAGCACAGGGAACTATAATTACTATCCTGTGATAAAACACAATGGAAAAGAATATGAAAAAGAATATAGATGTGTACTACTGAATCACTTTGTTGTACAGCAGAAACACAAAATAGCATTGTAAAACAAGTATACTTCAATAAAACCTTTTTTAAGTAGAAAAAAAATTTATCCTAAATCTATATTAAAAGAACATATTCCTTAAATATACAACAACAGAAAAAAAAAATGGGGGGCCGCTCCACAGCTTCAGATCAATGATTCTAAGTAGGAGCATGGCCCAGGGTTGTCAGCTCCTCACAATTTTTTCAAGAGAAGTCAGAAATCTTAATTTTTATCTAAAAATATCTCATTTAAAATGTTCAAAAGCAATTCAGACTTTTACAAACTTTAACATCAGCTCAAGAAAATGAATATATGGTCCAGGTTTGGCCTCTGGACCACCAACTGAAAACTTCTGGGGCTCCAAATGCTCTTGATAGAGATGGCAAGACCAGCAAACAAAAAAGGTCTTCCTGGAGCTCCCTTGTGGCACAGCAGGTTAAGGATCGGGCATTTGTTACTGCAGCGGTTCAGGTGGCTACTGTGTTACAGGTTTGATCCATGGCCGGGACAATTCCATATGCCCCTGGCATGGCCAAAAAAAGAAAAATGAAAAGGACTTCTTGCAAGTTCAGCCTACAGATGAATTCTGGCAGTGTCCTATCAGCATTTGGGCATGGATGGGACACAGCTGCCAGTGTACCCAAAGCTGACAGCAGCACTCTTCCTGCCTCAGACTTACTTGAGGCACAACCCCAGGAGATCTCAGATACCAAAGGGAGCAGGAAACAGACCCCATATGGAAAATCCATGCAGGAAGCTATAAGAGGTCCTGTAACTCCTCGGCTCCTTGGCCAATAAAAAGGATATGAAAACAAGACACGGTGCAGACAGGAGAGCACATCTGAAGAAGGCCTCTCTGAAGGGAACTAGGAATGAGTCTCCTAACCCCACTGGCAGGGCAGGGAGGAGGGGAGGTGCTATCTTTGCCCTCAAACTAGTTGGGAGGGGTGCTCCATGGGACAATTCAGAGACCCTGATGCTCATTCCTTACACTGGGAGGTATGCCAGGTGGGTGCATGGCTCATGCACCACACAGCACAGCCCCTGATAAATCTGGCTCCATGGAGACTGGCCTGCCTCGTCTCCCAGTCTGGCAGGCCAAGGGATGCCACGTATAGGCTCTGCCTCCAAAACCGACTCTCAGAAAGGCGGGAAGAGCCATGTGCACTTGTTCTCCAGGGGCATCACGTGACTTGACTAGCTGATGTTTATAGAGTTGAAAGTGCTATATAAGTACTGAATGGCATTGTTCTTTCAGAGGGCTTTCATGGACAAGATAAAAGATAGGAGCTCCCTCTTGGCCTTTGAGAGCCTTTCCCAGCCTCTTTTCCTTTTGTTTGCCCCATCTACAAACTATAAGGTATCTGCCCTGAGATCCTGAGATGCCCTTTCCCATTCAGCCCTATTATTATTCATGTTCTACAGGAAAGAACTCACTCAGTCCTCAACAAACTGTGGGAGTGTCCAGTGGAACCAGCACACTGTAGCAATGATCTCATTCTCTGGAGGTGTTTCATTTAAAGAAATGCTTCATTCACTGGAGGGAGGGGGAAGCCTAGGGGTGGGAGGTGTGACTGGCATTATTGTGGGGCCTCAGTACCTGAAACAAGTGAATTGTCTTTCTGGGTTAGACTCTGCCTTTCCCTTTCCCACCCAGTAGCTTCAAATTCTATATTCACAAGGTCTCCAAAACCCCAGTACAAGTCAAACAAGAGAGCTCTCAATTTAAAGCGTAACTCTGGTTTCAGAGAGCCAAGCCAACATCCCAACCCTCCTTGAGCTTTGCAGCTCTTACTGCTTGTGTCATAGGTTTGGCACTTGATTGTATTCAATTTAGCACATAATTATATCGCCACCCTCTCATGTTCTCCTTTCATTGCTTGTAAGTGTTCTGGTTTCTTCTTCCCAATAAGACAGTATATCCCTAGACAACAGAGAGCACTTTTCACCCTTTACCAGGGACCCACATATTTAGCACAAGGTGAGGCCCAGAGCAGACATGGAATAAACACCTGCTGAGTTGAACAGAGTAGAACAAAGCTACTTTGTTCGCCTTCCAATCTGCAATGCAACTGATGAGGAGAAAAGGCAAAAACAACTGGGAGTTAGGTTTACCCCTACTGCTAGAAAAACAACTTCCTCAATGGGCTTTTGATGGGAAAAGCATGATATTCCTGAAGCTTTAGAGTGGATACATCCTGGGGAGCGCCTTCTGATGAGCGGTGAGGGTCTGGATGGATAGTGACCATGACTCATTGTCAAGTCTACGTGGGAGCCCGGGTGGCCATCATCTCATACAAAAAGCATTTCCACTCCAGCCTGCTCCTTCCCACGCTCAGTCTTCCTTGGGTCACTCTGCTGCCATAAGCATCCGTACTATGTCCTGACTCGCCATACTAAGTATGGTTCTTAGCCCATCGGCATCACCCTAGGGCTTATTAGGAATACAGAATATTGGGCTACATCTCAGACTTAACGAAGCAGGACCTTTTTAACAAGATCCCCAGGCATGTCTTATGTACATTAAAGTTAAGGAAGCCTTACTCTAGATAGGGTGTTTTAGGGCATTATCCTTAGGGAGGCATCATGGGTCTCTGAGCTAAAGCTGCAAAATCATCCAGAATAATCCAGAGGGCTATCCCGAGCCCTAAATTATGTTTTCTTCCTCAAGAGGAGAAGCAGCTCAACACGGCAGCAACTGCACAAATTATCTCCAACCAAAAGAAAGGCACAGAGCTCAAAAGAAATTTGGCAATCCCAACAGCAAGTGGGATGATATTAATAAGACTTGTAACAAAGAGTGAAAACAGATCCCATGTCTTGCTCTGTCATTCTGTCTGTGGCCATTGATGTCCCAGAACATCCAGCCCTCAGCTCATTACTGCTCAACACGCCGGAGGGAGTCTACCATGTGTCCAAGGACATACTCTAGTGAAAGTCCGAAGCCTTGCCAGACCACAGAGTACAACAGCTGCTAACTCCTGGGACAAATGTGTAGAGGTCACTCCTATGATTCCAGTTTCCTGGCACAAAACTCTGAACTCCAGGTTTGGTCCAAGCTATTGCAATCTACTTCCACTCAGAATATGTTCCTCCTGCCCCTCCAACTACACAAGCTCTTTGCAAGTTTCAAGGCCAAGATCAAGTCCTGCTTCCTTCCCAGCATCTCCATGCCTACACCATCCCAGTGTGATGACCCCAAAACACACTGAGGACATCTTCCAATATTGCTGGTGTTTAACAATTTCGTGGAGAGTGTTTTTTTTTTTTCTCAACAAATTTGGAAGTTCCTAGAACGAGGAACACTTGCATCTTGTGTTCTTTTCTTCACCTAATCCATTCCCTTGAATGTTGCAGACATTTGTAAATCATTAAATATATGACTAAAGGCCCTTAAATACGCAGCTTGAGTTGGAATAACAATTCAGTAAATTCTCTTTCAGAAGGGACCCAGGAGTGGTGTGGGAATCTTTTTCCCATTTCCTAAAAGCCCAGCACTCTCCATGCCTACACCACCCCAACCTGGCCATGTACTGGGTGGACTGTCTCCTCTCCAGAGGTCCTGGGAACCTACGCACACTCAGATTTCAGAACTGTGTGCAGCCCAGCAGACTGGACTCAGAGATGACCCTTAGGCTGACGATGGCAAATGATGTTCACCCCAGAGACCAAGCCAAGCAATTCCTCCACTTTCCATGACTCTTGGGGAACAGTGAGCTAGTATTTCACAATGAGAATGACAAGCCAGACTGGGAGAAAAAAACAATGATAATAATAATAATTTCAGGATGAGGCTTTTCTATCAGGCTCACAGTATTGTTGACCTCCACTTGGAAAATAGCTGGACTTCATAATCCTCCTGACTTCATTGCTGCCAGCTAGAAGAGCACAACTTGAGACAATGTCCAAAGGAATCCACTGGCCTTCCTCCTAGTAATATTATTGCTCAAAGACAAGTATCATATGACATAGCTTATATGTGGAATCTGAAAAAGAAAAAAAGGATACAAATGGACCTATTTATGAAACAGAAAGAGACTCAGACATTGAAAACAAACTTATGGTTACCAAAGGGAAAGGGGCGGGGAGGGATGAATTAGGAGCTTGAGAAGAACATATACACACCACTACACATAAAGCAGATAACCAAAAAGGACCTACCGTATAGCACAGGGAACTTTACTCAGTATCTTATAATAACCTATAATGGAAAAGAATCTGGAAAAAGAATATACAAATGACTTTGCTATATATCTAAACCTAACACAATACTGTCAATCAACTAAACTTAAATTTTAAAAAAAATGTTAAAATGAGATGACAGGAGTTCCCACTGTGGTGTAATGGGTTAATGACACCACATCGTTTCTGTGGCAGCACATTTTTGACCTGGCCTGGCCAGTGGATTAGGGATCTGGCATTGCCACAGCTATGGTGTAGGTTGCAGCTGCAGTTCGGATTTGACCCCTGGCCCAGGAATAGCCAAAAAAGAGAGAGAGAGATGATATATGTTATCAGAACATATTTTTCTTTTTTTTACTAGATCAGTGGATTGTCCTCTACCTCTGTGCTAGCTCCCTTAACATGAACTAAATTAGCAATATATAAGCCAAATTTTAAAATAAAATCACTAAATAACCTCAAATATCGAATCAACTGGAAAATCCCATTGGCAGGGATGGGGACACCAACCATGACTCCACCCTGCATGACTGGTATGAAGTACTCTTCCCAGGACCACTGGATTCAGAGTCCCAGTGACTGTGGCTCACATGGTAGTTTCTGTAACGGGACTCATGGCATTTGCAATGAACGTACATGTCATACGCAGTGGCCCTCAGCCTCCTTCTACAAATTATCTTTTATTCTTTCCAACGAGTATAGAAACATACCTGGCAGGCTTGCAAAATATGAGGAAACTTGGAACAGGTATTCAGTCTTGAAATAAGGAAAGTGAATGTTTTTACTTTAAACTGCCTTCATTATAATATCTCCTAGAAAGACAGGCCTAACGGGAACCCGTAGGAGTTACTACACTCTTGCCTCAGGAATAATAAAGAGTCTGTCACACAAGTAGAAACTACTGAGTCTTTCTTTAAAAAACAAATGACACACTTAAAAAAGTAATTCTAGGGAGTTCCCTGGTGAGCTAGAAGTTAGGAATCAGTGCTTTCATCTCTATGGCTCAGGTCCAGTCCCTGGGCTGGAAACTGACATCAAGCTACTACACATCACAGCCAAACTAATAATAATTCTAGAAAGGAACTGCTAAAATTCTATTGAATGATACAGTCTTGCCTCTATCCTCTTTCATGTCAAGAAATTCTTCCTGATCACTAACCCTCACTATCATGCCCTATTAAAAACAAAGGCTAGCTCCATCAACCCCAAAGTTTCAGCCTCCCCACAAGTATCCATGGTCTTATACTTGACCAGCACCTTTCAGGGCACCAGAGGACTCAGTGTTGAAAGCATTCCTCCAGGTTCTTAAAACATATCCTCTCCCCTTCACTCCTCTGCTCCTTGAAAGGAAAAAACTCAAAAGTTGATTTGTACAAGTTTGGGATCCAACAAATACCTGTGGCAAATATTTGTGTCTCCCCTCCCCGCCTCAACTGACTTTCAAAATCCAGAAGCTGCACCTGTCTTTGGGGCCAGAGACATGAACCAAGGTACTTGAAACAGAGGCAAGCAGGCCATCTCAAAAAAGCAGGAGAAGGAAATCGAGGTCTCACAAAGAAAATTCTTATGAAAAAGGTAGTAAAAGATTTACCACTTTCCTTTTTCCCTATAGTCAGTGGCCAGTGGGTGTTTACAGGAGAACAAAGACTCCAGGAGAGAAAGGGGAAGGCAAATATTTGTGATACTGTGTCACTGCATTTTATACAATGGGCCAGCCTTCTTTTTGAGATCTGACACCTTTCATATCTATGGGTTAGTGGGTTTTTTTTTTTCTTATTTGCTCTCAGAAGGTGAACCTCTCTTAGGCTGCCAACCACAAAAGAGGGTGCTGAACATGAGGGCGCTAAGGGGCACTTAGCCAACACGACCTCAGACGTATTGACACACCGCGATGAGACTGTGATGTAATTCAGTTTCTAACTAACGTTCTGCCAACTAATATTCCAATGTGTCCCTCAAGGATGTGGTAAATGTTGGTTTAAGATAAAAAAGTCAAGACAAATATTAGCGTGCTCCATAAAGTTACCACTTTCCATGCGAGCTTTGTTTCTCAGCACAGGTCGCCTGGAACTCATCACTGGAGAGTCTGATCTCATCGGTCTCAAGTGCAGCCTGGGCATCGCCATTTTTAAAAGCTCCTCCAGTGATTCTGAGGAGCAGCTGTGACTGAGAAATGCTGCATTTGAGAATTGCCAGAATATTTTGTATTGTATTCGGAAGAAGAGCTAAAACTGACCTGGTAAGCCCATCCTAGATGTTAAAAGCTGGAACTTCAGAGAAATAGGGAGGCAGAGAGGGTTGAGGGCAAACAGATGGATAAACAGCAGAAGAAAGGCCTCCCCAGCTCAACTTGAAATCTGGTAAAGAAGACAAAGCACACAAATAATAGTAACAAAAGGTGAAGCTTGATTAGCATAATCCTTGAGCCAAGAAAAAAGTGTCACAGGAGACCTAGCAGGACTTCAGTGAAAATCAGTTGGGTCTCTCGACAACTTAACTTCAGCTCTGTGGACCTGGGGCAACATCAGGGAGTGGCTGCCACCCTCCCCCATCTGCACAGCCCCTCAGGGCCTGGGTGCCATCCCACATGCCCTGAGCTCTACCAAGATTTCTCTTCTCCTAGGGATTTCCACACTTGCCTAGGAGCCCATGTGGAGCAGCTCTACATGTCAGGGCCTGGAAGAAAGTGAAGAGGGGGTACGTCCAGACACCTCTTCTCTTCCATCTCCTTCAGGCTTCCCAGAAAGCAATTTTTCTTTCCTTTTTTAATTAAAAAATTGTATTAAGTACAGTTGACTCACAATGTTAATTTCTGCTGTATAGCAAAGTGATTCAAATACACACACACACACTTTTTTATTCTTTTCCATTAGAAACCCCTTTTTTTTACAAGCTGGGAAGGCTGTGTTCCAACACACAGCAATGAGCTGACAAGGGATCACACCTGCGGGTTAACAACCTTCCCTCATTTGTTGAAAGGGCTCTGCTTCTACTTAAGGGGATCTGAGGTCCTGGGAAAGGTCTAAGAGGATTTGGAGCAGGGGCAAAGGTAATAACTTCTTTGTGAAGAAGCAAGGGACACTTAACTGCAGGACAAGTGTGAGTTAGGATGAGGTCCGTGGTCACCAGGTGAAATAACAGGAGAAAACGCTGATACGGACAGTCTTCTAGAATCTATCAATGATCTCATTACAAGAAAATATAAAGATTTTCCTGGGTAGGTAAGTACTAATATATTTTTCTATGAGTAATTATCTAATTTTCTATGAATCCTTTATCACTGGAATTTAATTTCCATGACACGGTAATTAATGTATGCCCTTAAACATGTTTCACCTTTGAGTTACTGGGTTAAGAAAGGTAACTCTATTCAGGAGCATTTCATCTGACAGCCGGTGGTTTAGTTCCAGGTTTATAAATCACAGGGGATACTGTTGCCAGTAGCTTCCTCATGCTTTCTCTTTTTCTGCCTCTCCTTTCCTTTGTCAAAATATATCTGTCAGGGCAGGACTTCTGACTAAGATAAAACAAAGAAGTCAGCAAATCTTTCCCCCAAAACCACTAAAACAATTGGATAAGATTGTAAAAAAAAAAAATTCCATTTTAGGGCTGTGGAACCCAAGTAAAGACAAACGACAAATGAGAAGTACTTACTTATAAAAAAAACGGATAAAATTTGGGGTAAGGACAGCGGAACTCAGCGGCCTTCTTGTGTGAGGCTGTTCTCGCCTCCCCTCCAGCCCAGGCAGCTTGGTAGGTCTACCTTCCCTGCCAGAGAGGCTCGCTTGTACCCTGTGGGGCTGTCAGTAAACCTAGCCAGACTGGTTGGAAATGAATGGGGACCCCTACAGCTCTCATACTCTGAGGATGAGGTCACAGCTCAGCTTGGGTGAGTAGCAGACTGGCAGACTAACCAGACATTTAACAGGAAGCTCCTGGAAATGAGAGCATGATAAAGAACCTGGTTAAGACCCCAGGCTTGGTGGGATGCTGTGAGCGCGTGTGCAGACACACACACACACACACACATACACACGCGCATATACACACTGGACAGACTTAGGAGGGCCTGGGCAGAAAGTAAAATTCAGGGCAGACTTGAACACTGCCTGCCTTAGAATATGCTCCTGTCAGCAGCAGAAGGAAGTTCTGCTGGCTCCAGGTGTCTGAGCACAACTTCTGGCCAGTCACTGGTTGACCACTGAGCTAGGGAGACACAGAAGTCACCCCTAGGAAGTCAGGCTAGTAAAATGAAAATAAGAATTAAAAATGAAAAACAAAAAGCTGCCTGACTTCATGCAGGAAACAGATTCTGCAGATTAAGTCCAGGCAAGTTACTAAAACAACAGCAGCAGCAGCAAAAACAACAAAATGACAACAACTTTCAAGGGGAAAAGATCAGACTCTAGAGTTTCACTATCATCTGTTTTCTCAAATGATTAGTTTTCAGCAAAATAATAAATCACACAGAAGTTAAATGGTATGGCCTATATTCAGAAAAAATATTAATCAACATAAATTGTCCCTAATGATGGATTTTGCACATGAAGAAATTATCCAAAATAAAGTAAAAGGAAAAATTACTGAAGAACAAACTGAACAGAGTACTAATGACCTGGGGACAGTGTCAAGCAGTCAAACAAATACATAACCTGGGTATCCAGGAGGGGAGGATTGGAACAGAAAAAAAATATTTGAAGAAATAATGGCCACACAGTGTCAGCATATAATAACAAATTCTAGAAAAGAAAGATAAAGAAAATATCCTAAAACCATAAAGATGAATAATGTATAGAGGTATAACAAGAAAAATGATGGCTGACTGACTTGACTTTGCAAGGAAAACAATGCAATCCTGTTTCAAAAAAAAAAAAAGGCCTAGAGAGTTCCTGTTGGGGCAAATCCAACTAGGAACCATAAGGTTGCAGGTTCGATCCCTGGCCCTGCTCAGTGGGTTAAGGATCCGGTGTTGCCGTGAGCTGTGGTGTAGGTTGCAGATGCGGCTCAGATCTGGCGTTGCTGTAGCTGTGCTGCAGCCTGGCAGCTGTAGCTCTGATTAGACCCCTAGCCAGGGAAACTCCATATGCTGTGGGTATGGCCCTAAAAAGCCAAAAAAAAAAAAAAAAAGCCTATAAATCTAATACTCTATATATATCTGGTAATAATATCCTTCAAAACAAAAATGAAATAGACATTTTCATATAAACTGAAACTGAGAGACTCCATTGCCCATAAATCTATACGGTGAGAAATGCTACACCAAGTTCTTCTTGGTGAAGTGAAATGATACCGCTTTGAAAATGGGTAATTTGGTTCTAGAGGAAAGTTTTTAAAGTGTTTGGAATGGTAAATGGGTGAATGAATATGTAATACAATTTTTCCTAATTTATTTGAAAGATATTTGTTTAAAGTATTGCATTTTGAGGTTTGTAACATATATACTAGCAAATTATATAACAGCAATTGCAAAAAGAACAAGGAAGGAAATAGAATTATACTGTTTTAAGCATGTTACACTATACAGAGTGATATTATGTTAATTCAAGAAAAACTGTAGTAAGTTAGGTACTATACTAAAGAATAAAGGAAAAGTATAAAGGACAAAGAGAGGATACAAAATAGGACATTAACTATACATATATATGTACATTTATATGATAATGAATATGTATTTAAGCTATATAAAGAATTCTTACTGTTAAGTAATTTTTAAAAAGACAATGCACTAAAAATGGGCAAAAGTCTTGAATAGACACTTCACAAAAGAAGATATAAAGGTACTCAACATCATCAGTTACCAGGGAAATGTAAATTAAAACCACAATGATATCCACAACACACCCTCAAGAGTGGTTAAAATTTATAAGCCTAAAATGCCAAATATTACTTATGAGCCTGCAATTCTCAGCATTCACGCAAAAGAAATGAAAAAAAAAAAGTCCACAAAGTAAGTTATGCAAGAATGTCCATTATACCTTTGTTCAT
Source organism: Catagonus wagneri (assembly GCA_004024745.2). Classification (NCBI taxonomy): domain Eukaryota; kingdom Metazoa; phylum Chordata; class Mammalia; order Artiodactyla; family Tayassuidae; genus Catagonus; species Catagonus wagneri. The sequence continues at coordinate 2,901,500 of PVHT020001751.1, forward strand.
AGTAGCCACAAACTAAAAACAACATGATGTCCATCAACAGGAAAATGGATGAACTAATTGTGGTATGTTTACACAATAGAATGTGACTAAACAACAATAGCAAAAAGGAAGGTACTACTGATGGATGCCAGACTATGGGTGAACCTCAAGGACAATGTGCTGAGGGGGTGGGAGGAAAGCCAGACAAACAAAAGAATTAGGGCTGCATGATTCCTCTGATGTCCATTTCAAGAATAAGCAAACAGACAGAGCCAATCTGGGGGGGATAAATCAGGGTGGACAAGATATTTAGAAGGACTTTTTTTTTTTTCAAATGGTCAGAAGTTAACCAAATTGGAAGCTGATATTCAGAACCTGATAGGAACTTTTTTTCAGCCTTCTGAAAAAAAAAATGAAAGTATGTTCCCAAAGGGAATGAAAACCATTCCAAAGACAAACAGCTCTAACTGGAGAATGTAGATGGAATCTTTGGATTCCTATCTTAGTCGAAGATCCTCTCCCTGATAGAAGCAAACTGAAGATAATGTAACTTGGTTGGGGGGTGGGAGGTGTCAGCCCTGATATGATTCAGGTTGCAACCCAATTCTCTGAAGATTTAAAGGCTACTATTCTACAACCTGTACAACTTACATGACAATTTGAATCTTTACAAGAATAGAAAAGTCTCCCTCTCCCTTTACCAATACCAAAACCTCCCCTCTTCATTTCAGAAGGCTTATGGGTAACGCAAAAATTCTGGCATCAGAAAATTTCTTCTAGAAGGAACTTTCTGTTTTTTGTTTTTTTTTTCCCTTTTGGGGGCTACACTTGTAGTATACGGATGTTCCCAAGCTTGGGGGGTCTAGTCAGAGCTGTAGCTGCCAGCCTACACCACAGCCATAGCGACATGGGATTGGAGCCACATCTACAGCCTACACCAAAGCTCCTGGCAACACAGGATCCTTAACCCGCTGAGCAAGGCCAGGAATCCAACCCATGTACTAATGGATGCTAGTTGTGTTAATTACCACTGAGCAGCAAGCAGAACTCCAGAACTTGCATTCTTTCTCTAGGCCTTTGAGATGTAAATATTCTACCTGGTATTCCCTAGTAATTGAGAGCCATATCTTTGAAATGCAAAGTTCAAGGAGGTAGTTCTTAACAGAAGGATAAAAGGCAGGGTGGTGTCTATTTGTAAACTAGAAAAATGGAAAATCTTAAGTCTTCTCCACAAATCTTTATAAAAAAGTTTAAGTCATCAGAGCAGGTAAGCTTAGTTTTATTCCCTCTGTCAGAAACATGATTTGGATCCAGCTCTTCTTCTGTAAACTAGTGAGTTTTGCATTATTATAAGTGTTCCATGGCTAAAATTTTAAACCAAGATCTGTAAGATCTCTGTTTGCACCTGTCTGTGTTTATGTATATATGGTATGTATGTTAGAGATGTGTGATATTTTCCTACCTTCAGATGGTGTTGTCATAATTAATTCATAGTGACCTCTATTTAATTGGCTTAAAAAGAATAAATCATTTATATAAATTATGCATACGCTCAGAAAGGTAGAAACTAGCCCCAATGATATTCAAGTTCATGTGATCTAGGAAAATTTTGGGAAAAACAGGCATAATTTGTGGACCTAAGTAAAACAGATTTGTCTTTAGAGCTATTGATATTAAATATAATGCAGATAGGAGGTCCCGTCATGGCGCAGAGGTTAACAAATCCAACTAGGAACCATGAGGTAGCAGGTTCAATCCCTGGCCTTGCTCAGTGAGTTAATGATCCAGCGTTGCCATGAGCTGTGGTGTAGGCTGCAGATGAAGCTCAGATCCTGCATTGCTGTGGCTGTGGAGCAGGCCAGCAGCTACAGCTCCGATGAGACCCCTAGCCTGGGAATCTCCATATGCCTGCAGGTGCAGCCCTAAAATGACAAAAGCCAAAAAAAAAAAAAAAAAAAAAAAAAAAAAAAAAAAAAAAAAAAAAATATATATATATATATATATATATATATATATATAATGCAGACATACAACTTTTATTCTACCTAGGTATACTAAACGATAAATAAGCTCAAGCTATCTCTGTCGCAGAATCTGTCAACAAGGAATTTAAGATAATGGTTAGCTGTTGAATGGCTCATGTAACTTTCAAGAGTAATCTAAACATTACTGTTAAGAACAAGTATATTAAATAGATACAAGGAAGACAGAAGTTTATAAATGAACTTTTCAACAATAATTTGTCTTCATGGTAAGTCTACTTAAAAAGTTCTGAAAAATCTTTTGGTAACTTGAAACCTTCAAGTTATACTGAAATAAATTAAATGATGAATATTCACTGAATATCTAGATCAATTCCAAATTATGTAAAATACTGAAACATTAAATTACTAAACATGGGTTTGTTCAATTTTGACTTCCTTTTACAAAGGAACTAAAGATGCTTCGGTTTATTAGCAAACATGTTTTGTTCCACATAGAAAAATTTATCATAAAGGAGTTCTCACTGTGGCTCAGTGGGTTAAGAATCTAACTGCAGTGGCTCCGGTGGCTGAAGAGCTCTGGGTTCAATCCCTGGCCGGGCACAGTAGGTTAAAATATCCAGCACTGCTGCATCTGTAGCATAGGTTGTAGTTGCATCTCGAATTCAGTTCCTGGCCCAGGAACTTCCATATGCCACTGGTGCAGCCATAGGGGGAAAAAAAAAATTTACTATGAAGAAGAATCTACTTCCGGAAATTATGAAATGTATCTATAAACTTGTCAGTCCACAGAATACTAGTGTAACAGTCCACAAGTGCTTACTCTTAATTCTTACTAGGAATTAAAGATTCTAAGGGTTAAATCCTAATTAGTATATATATAATTAAAACTACTAGAAATAATAAGGGAAACATCTCCATGCAAGGAAAGTAGGGTATGATTTCAGGCATGCAGTAAAGAATGTGTTTTTAGGAGGCATAACTCTCCCAGACTTCAAGCAATATTACAGGGCCACAGTAATCAAGACAGCATGGTACTGGTACCAAAACAGACATACAGACCAATGGAACAGAATAGAGACCCCAGAAATAAACCCAGACACCTACGCCCAATTGATCTTTGACAAAGGTGGCAAGAACTTCAAATGGGAAAAAGAAAGTCTTTTCAGTAAGCTTTGCTGGGAAACTTGGACAGCT
>PVHT020001751.1:2905657-2962551 GCA_004024745.2 Catagonus wagneri
ATATACACGATGGAATACTATTCAGCCATAAAAAGGATAAAATAATGTCATTCGCAGCAACATGGATGGAATTAGAAACCCTCATACTGAGTGAAGCAAGTCAGAAGGAGAAAGACAGATGTCATATGAAATCTCTTATAACTGGAGTCTAAAACACTGCACAAATGAACATCTCAACAGAAAAGAAAATCACGAACTTAGGTAACAGACTTGTGGTTGCCAAGGTGGCGGGGGAGGGGTGGGGGAGGGGTGGGAGGGAATGGGGATTACTAGTGCTTTAATGATGGAATATCAAGGAGCTCCAACTGTATTGCACAGGGAACTATATCTAATTACATGTGACAAATCCATATACGTACATGTAATCGAGTCACCACATGGTGCAGTTGGAAAATCTGACAGAAATCTGTAAACCAGCTATAATGCAAAAATAAAAAAAAAAAACTGGAAAAAAAATGTGTTTTTGACGAAAAGACAGCCCACAGAATGGGAGAAAATATTTGCAAATGAATCGACTGACAAGGGATTAATCTCTAAAATTTATAAACACTTTCTGCAGCTCAATACCAAAAAAACAAACAACCCCATCAAAAAATGGGCAGAAGATCTAAACAGATAATTCTCCAAAGAAGACATACAGATGGCCAAAAAACACATGAAAAGATGCTCAACATCACTCATTATCAGAGAAATGCAAATCAAAACCACTGTGAGGTACCACCTTACACCAGCCAGAATGGCCATCATCAAAAAGTCTAAAAACAATAAGTGCTGGAGACGGTGTGGAGAAAAGGAATCCTATTACACTGTTGGTGGCAATGTAAACTGGTGCAACCACTGTGGAAAACAGTATGGAGATTCCTCAGAAAATTGAAAATAGAATTACCATTTGATCCAGCAATCCCACTCCTGAGCATCTATCTAGAGAAAACCATGACTTTAAAAGACATATGTACTCCAATGTTCACTGCAGCACTCTATACAATAGCCAAGACATGGAAACAACCTAAATGTCCATTGACAGAGGAGTGGATAGGGAAGATGTGGTACATATATACAATGGAATATTACTCAGCCATTAAAAGGAAAGAAATAACAGCATTTGCAGAAACATGGATAGACCTAGAAATAAATTGTCATACTAAGTGAAGTCAGTCAGACAATGAGACAGCAACATCAAATGCTATCACTTACATGTGGAATCTAAAAAAAGGACACAATGAACTTCTTTGCAGAACAGATACTAACACAGACTTTGAAAAACTTACGGTTTCCAAATGAGACAGGATGGGGGGTGGAGGGATGCACTGAAGGTTTGGGTTGGAAATGCTATAAAAATTTGGTTGTGATGATTGTTGTACACATATAAATGTAAGAAAATTCATTAAGTAATTAAAAAAAAGAATGTGTTTTTGTTAAGGGAAAAAGAGAATAATTTTGTCCTCAAGTAAAACATCTCATTGTTCCAGAATGATAAAGAGGGAAAAAACGTATAGGACAAAAATCTGAATTAAAAAGTTGTAGAAGGTTTGCGGAAAAGTGATCTTAGGAAATTAAACTTTTAAGTATGATCAATCTGGCTAAGACTAGAATAGTTTGACTTAAATTTTCTATAAAAATGTGTATACTGGGGCAAAATTAGATTTTGGTTTTCACTCTGTTAAAAGGACAAAGTTTTATTAGATTATGGGTCTGCTTTTAATAAAATGTCGTGAACAAGATTTTCCTTTACCTTTTAAGTAATCTTCCTGGAAAGAAAAGATTTTGTGTCTCACCAAAATAATCTACCCTGTTCTACATTGTTTTTATCAGGTCTTTGATTACTGAAGAAAATCTAGTCTTTTCAGTACTAAAAAGCTAAGTTTTGTTCATAACTAGTCAATCTTCTGTCTTTGCCCTTTAAATTTTACACTGTCACTTTAAATAGATATTTAATTATTATTTCATCTGTGATGCTACTTAGTCAAATGGTCAAAACTTTGACATTTGCCTGCTTCCAAAAATCAAATTTTAAATGAAGTCTTTTTTACCTCTAACTTTGCGATTTTCCAGAGGGCTACTAGAACATTTCAAAAAATGTGTTCTCTCTCCTTATAAAAATAGATATGTTAAACTACTTAGGCTTATTTGACATGTGAAATTACATTGGAAGTATTGTCAATTAAGAAGTGATGTTTAAACTTCTAAGGTTATATTTGGATGGGTATATATTATTAATGTGTTCCATAAATTACATAAAATTCCTAAAAATCTTATTATAGCCTGGTATTGTGTTACCAGACAGAATACTAGTTATTATCTTAAAATGTTTTATTATACAAATAACCAGATTTCCTTAACAATCCCATTATAATAAACTCTCATGAGATCTTTAGCCATGGCATTCTTAAACCTTTCGTTATTTATAGTTATTGTTTTATTTTGAGGCTTTTGCAAACGTGAGATTTAGGGGGAGTACCTTACCAAGAATACCTGACCACTGATACCACTGCCAAATCACCAGGTGTCACACCTTGGGTACATATTTCACAACTGAAGAAGGCTGCACCTGACATCTGGTCTATACAAACACTGGAGATCTCAAAATCAAACTGACTGGGAAAAACCAGCCAACATCAAGGTAGACTGCTTCTTCCCAAGACATTGGATCAAGAAGATCAAGAACATTTCCTTCCACTGCCCCTCTCCTCTCTTACCACAGTTTTCCTAATTCTTATACCAGGATGGTCTTTATGATTCTTTTGTCCATCTATTGCCTTGCCATGGCCTGGAAAGATTTCTTACCTATTTCAAGTCATTACGAAGGAGGGTAATCCAACCTCCAACCAAATGTTGGATTTACTATGATGCTGGTCATCCTGTAGTTCTTTATGCCCATTATAAACTCCACCCCAGCTTTCAATACCTCCATTTCTCTGAAACAAGCCTGCTGGATATACACTTCTGGGGAAGTGGAAAAAGTCACACATGAGCGGGCCAACTGGCTTAAAGAAGAACACCCCTCTCCCCATCCATCACCCCACCCCCACCAACTTAAGGATCATTTCTTGACTTACTTGATTCTAGCTGGTTTGGATCTCAGAAGCACTCTCCAAACCATGGGCATTGCCTGGTTGCTAATAATTATCATTTCCCTAACATGCTATAGTCTCTCAAAAGATTTAAATGCATGTGGGTAGCCACTGACCAGCCAACAGATGGTCTCTCTCTGACTAGAACACCAAAAGAGAAGAGAAGAACGTAACCAGCTCCAAGAACAGAAGCCTGATGCTGTCTCTATGAACACTACACCAAGACCTAAGGGGCACCAGCAACTGAGAGTCATCGTAAGACCGATTTTTTTTTTTTTTTTATGGCTACATCTCTGGCAGCTGAGGCCTAAGACACAACCACAGCAACACCAGATCCAGTCTGCATCTGCAACTTATACTGTAGCTTGTGGCATGAAGGAATCCTTAACCCAATGAGCGAGGGCAGGGATTGAACCTACATCTTCATGGATACTACGTCGGATCCTTAACCCGCTAAGTCACAGGGGGAACTCCTAGACCGATGTGTTTGATCAAAGCGTTTGGTCAAGAGAAGGGTCAGAAGTGGGGACTGTTGAAATAACTTTCTAGGCTCAAGACGGAACCAGTCCTGTCCAGGCTAACATCAGCAAACCAAAACTTAGATAAGTTTTGTGTCCGTAAGAACTGTGCTTGACCAGAAATGCATTACATTCAGTCAGCCAATCTCTGAACACCAAACCAAATATGGGCCTTCTCACCCTAAACAAGGTTCACTGCATAGCCCCAGTCATTAAAGTATTTTCTATTTTTCTCTTCCTTGTTTTTGTATTCTTTATTCTATAAAAGCTTCCTGCCTTTCACCTCATCTTTTAGTTCTCTGAAAGGAGACTATTCACTTTGTGTTAAAGTTTGTTCAAAACACCTAAACTGTTCTCTTTAACATTATTTTTAATAAAATATAAAGTACGTAGCATAGGTACTGACAGATAATAATTTTTCAACAAATGATAACTACTATTATGGTATCCTTTTACAATTCTCAGAAACAAACCCCCAAAAAAGTACTTTGGGAATAAAACTTTTTCAATGTTCAATTTTTATTCCAAAGAATTTTCTTTTTTTTTTTTCCAAAGAATTTTCTTAAAGGATTGTTCTTTCTATATCACATGTATACAGCTGCCAGATGTTTAACTGAGAAAATGATTCCTAAACCATGATAAAAACAAATATATCCTTATCTTTTATAATTACCATTCTGTAGCCTATTCATCAGAGGATGTTTTGGGACTCCTTCAAAAATCCGTTGATCAAAATATCCATTTAAAGGAACAAGAAATGACAAGAGGGAAATGACACATTCTGCTGCTGTACCTGGCGGGTCAGTTCACATCTCACTTCTGTGGGCTGGTTGAAGAAAAAGTTAGTTTCTTTCAGAGAAAGGGGAGTTCTAAGAATTCTTTGAGGAGGTACTATTTTATTCCCTGGAATATGGGAGACTAGCCATAGCAGTTGTCCACGGGCTTTTTAGGCTAGCAAGTCCTAACATATTTTAACTAGTTTGAAAGAATCTGTAGTGGGTTAAGTTCCCCCAGGGAAGAGACACTGAGATTCTGAACTTGCATGCAAGAGCTTTCTATGGGGACTGCTTTTAGGGTTGGGTCAAAACAAAGGGGCTGTGATGCGTGAACAGAGGCCCCCTGATAATCCCATGGAGCTCTGGGGCCCATCCAGCCTTGAAACATGAGGACCAGCCATGAAGTACAGGCTGCCCCTGGGGAGGGTGCATGGCCTTGGGCTAGGCAGCACTGATGGCCAAGGGCAACTCCTGGTGGAGAATCAATCAAGAGGCCTCAGCTGCCACACCTCTGGCCACTGGAGGAATAAGCACCTCCGTCCTGACCGGGAATCCAAGCAGAGCACCACCACTATTTAGAGCTCCAGAGATTCCAAACCTCTTGCTGAGATGGACAGAGAACCGCACGGCACAGCAGTCGATTAACGTAAATACCAAATTAAACTGGAGCATCTTTTGTGGCTGTTCTTGTGGCTGCTGTTTTTAGCTTATCACTGATTCTCCAGAAGATCTGAACTTTCACTCCCTAAAGGAAACTATCATTTTCTACGGATCCTTGGTACTATTTAGAATACACCAGAAAGGCAAGCCCACATCTCAGGGAAAATGCATTTCCATATCCAGAGACATCCCCGCACCGCCACTTTTGTCTTGATATGGCTCGGTTTGAGGGAAGACTTCCTGAAGTTAAGAAACTATGATCTCAGAGTTTGGATTTTAAATTAAAGCTCTGTTTGTTGATACAGCTGAGAGTAATTTGTGTGTGTGTGTATGTGTGTCTGTGTGTCTGTGTGTGTGTGTGTGTGTGTGTGTGTGTGTGCGTGTGTGTTGGGGGAGGTGGTTATTGCCACCATGACCAGAATATACTGGTTTCTGCTTCTGAACTAAAATTTAACAAACACATCTTTACATATTACTGAAGCCACAGGCTGATGTGTGGCTTGTGGAATGAAGCCTGTGAAGGTAGTTAACTGGGTTCTGGGGCAGAGAGAGATCAGAACAGCCTGTCCACCTCTGGTATGTAAGGGTGGTGCCCAAGCAGAGGTAGATGGCTGTTCTGTCCCAGAAAACAGCTGCTTTGGAATTTCTGTGGTTAGGTATTTGGGGGAGAGCTGATACAGTGAAGACAACATAAAGAATCAAGTGAAGAGTAAATAAGAGAAGAGGAGGATAATTGAGAGAGAGAAAGTATGGAAAGAATCCTATTCCCCCCTTCTTTGGTCAGGTAATAACTAGATAAATTTTAAGTCAAAGAGAGAAAGAGGGCTGGGAGTTTCTGTGGTGGTGCTGCAGTAATGAACCTAACTAGTATCCATGAGGATGCAGGTTTGATCCCTGGCCTCGCTCAGTAGGTTAAGGATCTGGCATTGCCATGAGCTGTGGTGTAGGTAGTAGACACAGCTCCATCTGGCATTGTTGTGGCTGTGGTGTAGGCCAGCAATTGCAGCTCCAATTCGACCTATAGCCTGGGAACCTCCATATGCCACTGGTGCAACCCAAAAAAGACAAAGAGAGACAGCGAGAGAGAGCGAGAAAGAGAGGGAGAGAGGAAGGAAGGAAGGAAGGGAGGGAGGAAGGAAAAGGGGGGCAAGGAAGGAAAGCAGGCATGAAGGCAGGAAGGAAGGAAGGAAAGATGAAGGAAGGAAGCACAGAATGATTACTCTATCGTTACCACAAACTCTGACTCATTTGCAAGCTGTGTTCAATAATGAAATGCGATAACAGTGATGATGACGATGACAGCAGTGGAAGAGAGGGAAGAGGGAGAAGAGGAGGTAAAAAAGGAGAAGGAGGAGATTTAGAACCAAAACCACAGCCGAACTAGGAACTAGAAGATGGAGTTCGTGAACTTGCCTCAAGATCTTTTCTACTGAAAATGTTCTTTTAAAAACTGGCAAATAGACTTTAGGATTAAGTTGGCAGAATAGAAGGACTGGAGCTCAACTTCTCTCCCAAAAAACAACAAAAACTACAACCAAATGCTGAGCATCCCTCAACCAAATGGACTGTAAACTTCCGAAAAAGATATTCTACTCCAGAAGACAGAGAAGGGGCCACATCAAGAGGTAGGATGGGCGATGACGCAATAGAAGCAACCCCACACCTCCCGGGTGGGAAGCCCCACAGACTGGAAAGTAACTGCATCACAGAGACTCAACTACAGGACTGAGAGTTCTGAGCCCCACGTCAAAACCCCACACCTGGGGATCGGGCACAGGGAGAAAGAGCCCCTGGAGCATCTGGCATTGAAGGTCAGCGGGGCTTGTGAGCAGGAGCTCCACAGGACTGGGGGAAACAGACTTTCACGTGCACTGGGTCCCAGGGAAAGCAGTCTCCACAGGAATCCGGGTGGAACCTCACTGCAACACTTGGAGGATCTCCTGGGAAAACAGGGGTGACTGTGGCTTGTGGTGGGGGAAGGGCATTGGAGGCGAAGCTCTTGGGAACATTCATCAGCCTGCATTTCTCTGGAGGGGGCCATTTATGGGAAAATCTGGTCCCTGCCATCAGCGCTGAGAAGCCCCAGGCCAAACAATAATCCAGGTGGGATCACAGCCCCACCCATCACTAAACAGGCTGCCTAAAGACCCCTCAGGCACACAGCCAGCCTCTAATCTCATCCAGAGACAAAGCCCCAACCATCAGAAGCATAGGAATCAACCCCACCTTCTAGTGGGCAGGCACCAGTCCCTCCCATCGGGAAGCCCACAGCAAGCCCCTTCTATAACAACTTTAGCCACAGGGGAGGCAAACGCCAGAACTAAGAGAGGATACAACTCTATTGTTGGCAATAAGGTCACCACACCAAAAACCTATAAAAATGAAAAGACAGAAAACTATAACTCAGATAAGGGAGAAAGAAAAAAGCCCAGAAAAACAGCTCAGAGATGAGGAGATTATCAGCCTCCCAGAAAGAGACTTTAGATTGTTGATGCTGAAGTTGATGCAAGGCCTTGGAAATAAACTGGAGGCAAAGATTGATAACTTACAGGAAACACTGAGCAAAGTAATACAAACTGTAAAAATTAAACAAGAAGAGATGCAAAATACAATCACTGAAATAAAGAATTCCTTAGAAGCAGCCAACAGTAGAATACAGGAGGTAGAAGAACCAATCAGTGAGGTGGAGGACAGATTAGTGGAAATCACTAATGCAGAAGAGAAAAGAGATAAAAGATTGAAAGGAAATGAGCAGAGTCTCAGAGAACTCTGGGATACTGTTAAACGCACCAACATCCGTATTATAGGGGTGCCAGAGGGAGGAGAGAGGGAGAAGGGGACAGAAAAAATATTCGAAGAGATAATAGCTGAAAACTTCCCTAATATGGGAAAGGAACCACTCAGTCAAATTCAGGAAGTGCAACGGGTACCATATAAAATAAACCCAAGGAGGAACACCCCGAGACACATAAATCAAAATGACCAAAATTAAAGACAAAGAGAAAATTTTGAAAGCAGCTAGGGAAAAGAAACAAATGACATATAAGGGAACCCTGATAAGGCTGTCAGCAGATTTTTCATCTGAAACTCTGTGGGCCAGAAAGGAGTGGCATGATATACTTAATGTGATGAAAGGGAAAAACTTCCAACCAAGATTGCTTTACCCTGCAAGGCTCTCACTCAGATTTGAAGGAGAGATCAAAACCTTTACAGATAAGCAAAAGCTAAGAGATTTCTGCAACATGAAACCAGCTTTACAACAAATCCTAAAGGAATTTCTCTAGTCAGAAAAGCAAAGGCCACAACCAGAAACAAAAACACCACAAATGACAAAGCTCACCAGGAATGGCATATACTTAATAGATATTTATTGGACATTCCATCCAAAAGCAACAGAATACACATCCTTCTCAAGTGTGCATGGAACATTCTCTAAGATTGATCACATCCTGGGCTACAAATCAAGCCTCAGCAACTTTAAGAAAATTGAAATCATATCAAGCATCCTCTCTGACCACAATGCTATATGACTGGAAATCAACAACAAGAAAAAAAATGGCAAAAAATACAAACACGTGGAGACTAAACAACACGCTACTAAACAACCAGTGGATCACTGAAGAAATCAAAGAGGAAATTAAAAAATACCTGGAAGCAAATGACAACAAAGATATGACACTCCAAAACCTCTGGGATGCAGCAAAAGCAGTTCTAAGAGGAAAGTATATAGCAATACAAGCCTACCTCAGGAAACAAGAAAAAGCTCACATAAACAACCTAACTTTACATTTAAAGCAGCTAGAGAGGGAAGAAACCAGGTCATGGAAACAACCTAAATGCCCATCGACAGAGGAGTGGATAGGGAAGATACAGTACATACACACAATGGAGTATTACTCAGCCATTAAAAGGAACGAAATAACGGCACTTGCAGCAACATGGATGGACCTAGAAATTATCATCCGAAGTGAAACCAGTCAGACAATTAGACAGCAACACCCAGTGCTACCACTTACATGTGGAAGTTAAAGAGACAAAATGAACTTCTTTGAAGAACAGACAATGACTCACACAGATTTTGGAAAACCTTGGTTTTTCAAGTGGGACAATCTGGGGGTGGGGGGATGCACTGTGGGTTTGGGACACAAAATCAATCACATTGACTTGTGATGATCTATGTACACCTATAATTGAAATAAAATTCATTGTTATTAAGAAAAATTTATGCCCACTTTAGTAAACGAAAATAAAAGACAAAATAAGTAACAGAAGATAATTAAAACTATTCATAACCCCCAAAAAATAAAAATAAAAAATAAAAACTGGCAAATTTCTGCTACAAAGCTTTGAAGAAATGAAGACTCAAAGTTGAAGCATCTGATTTAGTAGAAAAAAGGATTGCACATGCAGTGAGAATATCTGTATCAAGTCTCATCATATCACTTAACAGCCACTCAGTTTTGGTTCTGGTGCTAATCCCCCCAAGCTTTGTCTATGAAATGGAGCACAAAGTGTTTGACATAAAAATCAGTCAATAAATATGTATGATCATGTTTTGTACTTTATATGGTGCTATATAAATTTAATACCAGATTTTTTTTAGAGACAGTACATTTGTTGGTGGTAAATTCTCTGAATCAATAAGTAAAGAATCCAGATATTTTTTTTTCCAATTTAGCTTTGTTGCAAACACTTGAAGAAGGATTTTAAATTTCTTTTACCTTTGAGTTGATAAGGTAATACTTCCCCTCTTAGGCCCTGAGCAGTGATGGGCATTCATTCAAGCAAATTGAGAGATGGATGGTAAATTTTAAGTTTGATATAGGTCAGGCATTTATTGAGTTCATTTGTCTTTACATCTTATGTCAATAAAACTCATCTATTAGAAAGCATGTGTTCATTTTCAAAGTATGATTGTAGTAATGCTCCTAATGATGACTCTATGGCAATGCAAGATACTATTATAATCAGCCTAAACTACTTTTGAATCAGTGAAGATTCATTAGGAACAGTTTTGTTACTGTGACAAACACAATTGGATTATTTTAACTCTTTCAGAGCTAGTCAACAGTAGAAACAACATCTTCAGTTAACCCCAAGATCCCATTCCTTACTACCTGAGATAGCCAGGATTCTTCAGTCACTGATCTCTGGAGAAATACAGAACCTAAACAGGTAAACACAAGCACATTTTCATTTGCCTTTCAGCTGAACTCTTCCTCTTCAGATTATGACCATGGCCTGGAGCAGGCAAGCAGTAACTTCTTTGCATTGAGATGTGCTTGCACTCATTTTCCCTCTTTCTCCACTGTGACTCTTTTCTTCTGCCTACAGTATTTGTCCCTGACTCATAATGCAGTATGTGACACAGTTAAGTGGTTAATCCAAAAAGCACAGACACAGAAAACAAAGTTGCGGTTACCAAAGGGAAAGGTGGGAGGGATAAATTAGGAGTTTGGGATTAACATATACACGTTACGATATATAAAATAGATAACCAACAAGGACCTATTATTGTATAGCACAGGGAACTATAGTCAACATTTTGTAATAACCTATGGGGAAAAGGATCTGTGCTTTTATATATATATCATTGTGCTGTCACCTGAAACGAACATGATATTGTAAATCAACCACACTTCAATTTTAAAAATAAATTTAAAAAATTAAAAGAAAAAAACAAAAAGCTTCTCAATCCCATGTAAAAGAAGAATGACATCTGGATGCCATAAGGTAGATTTCTCATTTGCCAGTAAAATGTCTCTTGGTTTTTCTGTTACAGAACCATAAAGCAAGTGATGCTGTTAAAATCCACTCCTTCTCCAGAGCAATGCTCTCTTGTCTAGGTTTATACTTAACCTGCTTTAAGTAAAATGTTAACAAGTAGAGAAGGTTTGGTATCCCCAGTGCCAATAATTCAGAGTAGTGATAAATCATGGTCACTACTAACCACAAAAAGTTGCTTCTTTCTGTACGGAATAGATTCTAAGAAATTTTATTTTTCATTCAAGCTGTGTGAATTACACTCAGAATGACAGAAAAAGAATTTTCTAAGATTCCAAGTAATCTAAAAAAAACCATTTATGTGACAACAGAAAGACAGATCGAAGCTCTTCTTCTCTCCCGGGGCTCTACTCATTTTCAGTCAATTCCTATGTGATGTCTGAGGACTCCAAGGTGTCATCCTGATAGGGTGTACCTGACTTTGCACTTCAGAAGCTGATTTGATGCACATCAGCATACTTTGCCTCTAAGGTCAGGTATGATGAAGGTGATCTTGGCCTTACTCCACCTGCAGTCAGTGCTTCTGGGAAATGAGCCGGAAGCCCTTTCATACTTCTGGGCTGGTGTTTATGCTCCTGCCCCAGTTGAAAATGCTCCCATATGCTCCAATTCTCTACATATTGATAAGTTAAGTCTAACTCAAACAGTCTCCTCTGTAGAACTGTCAGTCCTCCGCAAATAAAATAAGCCACTCCCACTTCTGCACACTCTGTAGCATACTATCTGTCCCTCTGTTTTGCACCAATCTATCTCCTCTGTTCCTTATAATTAGTTAATTTCATATCTGTGGCTCCTTTTTTCAGCAAAAATTAATAAATGCTTCTGGGTTTCCCAGATAAAGCAGGACAGATGGAAGTAAGACTTGGTTTGAACCAAATTATATTGGTTCTAATAGTCTAGGTCCTCTCTTTTGATTTCACATCTAGAATTTCCTGTGGAAACCCTTTGTGCACATCTCCTACCATACTTTGTTCTCATGCTGTAAGGGAGACAATTCAGAGATCAGAAATATAAAACCCTGTGTTTAAGAGTAGCCCATAGCTCAGGAAATCAAACAGAGTCTTCTGTATATCTCAGAAAGCCAAAGGCAAGACTCTATCTCAGAAGGAGGCAACTTAGGGATGCTTATTTTATTCTAGGCCTCTGGCTATGACAGAAGAATGTCCTACAGTTCAGCCTACATCACCCACAATGGACTCTTCCTGTAAGTACTGAAGAGTCTTGACCCCAAATCAACTCTTCACGAAAGCAGATTCCAATACAGTAGAACCCAGAGGAGAACACACCACGAACAATACCTGAGTTTTGTCATATCACAAACATCAAAAATGTAGGGCTATGCAAAACCTAGAGTGGAAAAAGGAACAGCGTCCAACCTGCCACCATGTCTCCCTCACTCTCATTCTCAGGATTCTTACTTTTCCCAGAACTTTCTTCAAATAAAATGGCCAATTGGTTTCTATTCCTCAAAGTGAAGACTGAAACAAATTTTTCCGTGGAACTGGTTCACCAGAGATCCTATTCTTACCTGTGTGATTGCTGGCCCTATTCACCTCAACAGTGAATAGCAAGTCTAGAATATAATATCTGGACAGAACGAATCTCAGATGTACAAACACACGCACCTTACCTAGAAACAAAATACATTATTTTTCTTAAGAGTGCAACAAAAGCAATCTTAACAGTTTTACTCAACTCTTACCTCCCGTAATCCTGACCTCAAGATAAAAGTGAACAAATGGCTAATTTGGTAGCAGTAGGGCAATTTGGGTACTATTTCCAGGTAGAAAACCAGACTCTATTTCCTTGTCCTGCCCACCCACTCCCATTTTCTGGGATAAGAGAAGAGAGAGAAAAAGAGCAAGGAATGAGCCAATTCTTGAGGCTGTTCAAGAAAATCTCTGATATCCTGCATTGTTAAGAATGATTCCACTACCTGTAGCAGGTAGACCTGGGCAAAGAGCCATGGAAAAGGCACAAAAGACACAGCATCCTTTGTTACCTGCCAGGATTGAGCTGAGAAAAAGGGAAAGAGGGAGGGGCCATGGAAGAGGTGTGTAGCTACCTGAGCTCAAGTGTCACCCCCATTTTTGAGAGCAAAATGTTGGTTATTATGAGACACAAGGTCAGTATTGCAACAGCCTTGGTCTTCTCCAGTGGTATTGATGATCCAAATATTACTACTCAAGGTTCTGGAAAACTTACCTTCTATTTACCTTCTATTATTTGGTAATTTCTCTCTCCACCAACTAAAGAAGAGACAAAAAAAAAAAAAAATCACCTGCTCTCCCCTGTCTTTGACCATGCTCTTCCCCATCCTCACTTAACCAAATTCAAGTCCTCTGCTTGAAAGAAAAGCAGAGCATGCTTGCCTGCTAGCTTTGCCTTTGCAAACTGGCCACACATCACATAATGCCAACATTTAGGCAGCCTCTAAGTCAAATGGTGGGATAAACATGGAACATGCAAATTCCATATAACCTGCAGAGAATTATAAGTATCCGCTATAACTTCAGGAAATGTCCTCAGAGGAAGCATAAATAAAGCGCATGTCTGAATAAGAATAAATACTGAAAAGATGTCAGACCATCCAAGGTTAATTTAACACCTTAAATGCAATTAGGAGTTCCCTTTGTGCCTCAGCAGAAATAAACCTGACTAGTATCCATAAAGATGCAGGTTCCATCCCTGGCCTCATTGCTGTGAGCTGTGGTGTAGGTCACAGACACGGCTCAGATCCCACGTTGCTGTGGCTGTGGCATAGGCTGGCAGCTGTAGCTCCAACTTGACCCCTAACCTGGGAAACTCCATATGCTGCCGAGTGGCCCTAAAGGGCAAAAAAAAAAAAAAAAAAGCAATTCCAATCAAAATACTGATGGAACATTTCTTTATTCTTTTTTGTATTTCATTTGATAAAAATCATTCTAAAATTGGCCTGGGAGAATGGTCTATTATAGTATCCAACAATAGGAAGTTCCCGTCGTGGCGCAGTGGTTAACGAATCCGACTAGGAATGAGGTTGCGGGTTCAATCCCTGCCCTTGCTCACTGGGTTAACGATCCGGCGTTGCCGTGAGCTGTGGTGTAGGTTGGAGACGCGGCTTGGATCCTGCGTTGCTGTGGCTGCGGCGCAGGCCAGTGGTCACAGCTCCGATTGGACCCCTAGCCTGGGAACCTCCACATGCCGCGGGTGCGGCCATGAAATTACAAAAGGAAAAAAAAAAATATCCAACAATAAAATTTTAAATAATAAGATAAAGTTGAAAGTAGTAAGAAGAGGGAACTCTTTCAAGTTATTAAACCACATTATAAAACAATAATAATTAAGAGTGTGATGGAAATCTAAGAGTAAACCAATAAATAGAACGAAATTTAAGGTTCAAAAGAAAGGCAAGTTCATATAAAACACGGCATATGAAGAAGTATCATGTCAAATCACTAGGGAAATAATGGCTTATTTAGGTGCTCAGTTAGATGTAAAGAAGAATGTTACTTCTTCCCTTACTACATCGAATAAAACTCCAGACGTACTCAAGAATTAAATATAAACAATAGCACCATTTAAAAAATATGGTAAGAAACATCAGCTTTTTTTGATCTTGGGACGTGGAAGTTCTGACTAAGACAATATTTAAAGGTAGAATCAATAAAAGACAGTGAAAGATTTGACTTAACAGGCAAACCACTGAATGCTAAAAATATCATCCACAAAATTAGAAACAAATGGGCAATTCACACACACACACACACACACACACACACAGTAATGTAAAAGAAATTCATGGCAGAAAAAAGATTTTCATTAATTGTAGAGTACTTCAAAAGCAGCAACAGAAAAAACAAAAATAAAGATCTAAAAATATGTTCAGCATAGTAACTACACAAATCAGAAAAGAAAAAAAAGACTGGTAACATATATTCTCATTCTTTCTAATAGACATAAATTTAAACAATAAAGCACTGTATACTGCCTACCAAACTGGTGATGACTGAAATAAAGAATGCTCACTGAGGTGAAGAAAAATGGGGTCTTTACACCACGACTGATGAAAAGTGTAAATGCCTCCTACTTTCTAGGAGAGAATGACAAGATACATCCAAAATCGTATATACATGCACACTCTTTTAATCATAAAGTCCTATAAGAAAACTAATCAGAGACATTTTTTAAATTTAGGTGATAGATATTTATCATATTTTTATACTTCCAAAAAGAAAAAAGAAAAATGAGAAGTAAATAGTATAAAGACACTTAAAATGATGCCACAGGATTAATAACGATATGGAAAAAATGTTCATAATATATAGCTGAGTGTAAAAAAGCATATTTTAAAACTGCACGGTTTTGATTTTGTAAAATCTTACACACACACATGCACAGGTGATCACACACATACACACACACACACAAATACACAACTAACAAGAAGGCTACCTCTAGTTAATTAATAATGCTACCAGATGTTATTATTCAAATGGTAGAGTTACAAGTAATTTTTATTCTCTTTCCTCAGGCTTTTATGTGTTTATAAATGCCAAAGAATTTTCTGTAGATTGAAAATGACAATTTTAATTGAATAAAATCATACTAAAACAGTAAAGACAAAGAGTAAGGTAATTATAATAGAATAAAGTATTTTATCTATGTCTCTCCAGAGGCACTAACCACATCCTCCTTAAGTTCAAGCACCAATACACAGTTAGTTGGAAATAGTTGCTGGCAATCTTCAATTTTAATTTAGTTCCTGGAAATCTGCACTTTAACAGCTGTGAAAATGGACAACTGTATATTAGTGGATTCACTTTGTCTCATGAACCTATGCCTAAAGTGCTCATATTTAGCTTTTGGAAAGTTGCTGGTATGTGCAGAGGGAGGTTTAGAATTTAACGATATCAACAGTATGAAAAAAAAAATCTGTAGTTTATCTTCCCCTAAGGAGATGAGGGGAAAAACTAAACCTTGGCAGCTCTGGAGCATTTTCTATAACTAGACACATATAACTCTCCTGGAATGAAATGGAGATTTAATCCATTTTCCTTCCCTGGGTTTTTAGTCTACTTACTGCTGCATCCAACTCTCAAAGCATTTCTACAGCTAGTTGTCAGCAATAGCACCAGACTTAGACTGGCCTGGAACGGCCTACGGGGTGGGGAAGCAGAGGCTCTCAACTCCCAGTTACTCTTCCACTTAGGAAAAAATCAGGAAATCTTCCCCAGAGACCCTAGGGGCCTTTGAAGGCCCTGTGTTCCAGGACAGGCCACTTAACGACCACTGCCTCAGCCATTTATCTGAAAGATAGGGATAATAATGCCAAACTTTGGAAGTTCAGATGAGGAACACATTTTACAAGAAGGATACCGAATGGTTTTGGGGGAAAAGCCATACACATATCCTGCCATTTCAATACCACTCCAAAAAACCCACTGGCTTTAGCATGAGGAGACTGGAAAGTCTTCCTTGGGGTGAGGCATCACAGGCATCCTCGTGGGTTAGAGACTTGTGGAGTGACCTTTTTGTTTGACATTTGCAGCCACTGGCTGGTGTTGACAGAGGGCACAGGAAAAGGCTTCTTACCAAAACCAAAAACTAATGAGAATCATAAAGGAGAGCAATCCAGGTTTCTGCTCTACGTCCTTTAAAGTCCACTCTTTCAGAGTCACCACTGATGGCACCAAAAGTACAAATCAACTGTTTTCTTCAAATGTGCACCACAAACATAACCTTTTATTTTTCCTTCAGTCATTTTCCTGGTAGTTCTTTCTCCTCTCATACCTGCCTTCTCCTTGTGGATAATATCTGAGACTGTGCTCTCTCTTTCCTCTTCAAGCTCACTTATCCTGAACTTTCTCCATCCCTTTAGATTTCTGGAGACTAAACCATTTAAATTGGCAATGGCTAAGAATGGAAATTGCAGGTGAGCACATAAAAACTTTTGTAGTCATCTGACTGATTTTTTGCCTGCTGAATTTACTAACTAAAAAATATGGCTTTATTTTTTAAATAGCACAAATAGAATGAGAAATTTATGTAAATTAAAATAATCCCCTCTACTGAAGGAAAAAAAAAAAGAGTGAGGACAGATGCTCCTGGAGAGAGACTGGGGGTGGGGGTGGTTTCAGTGTTGAGATCGTCAAGGGCTAGAAGGCTTGAAGACACATTCATTAAATTCATTCCCTCATCACTTTAGTTTTTTTTAATATATATCTAATCAAAGACTCTAAAATACTAAATCTCTGGGATTACAATGACCTGCTATTTATGTGAACTAAAGGGGAATTTTATGGGACCATGCTCATAGTTGTTTCAAAGGGCTGTCACCAAACAATGCAGTCATTTATCCCACACACATTCTTTTACTGACATTTTTCCAAAGAAACGAGAAGATACAAAACCCATCCATCTGCTTTTTGCAAATAATTTAAATGCAGCAAAAATTATTAAATATTTCTATTCAATAGGGGGATATAAAAAGAAAAGGGCTCAAAACATGGGCTTTGGCTTTTGGTTTTGAATGTAGGTTCTGTCACTTGCTAGCTGTATTAGCTTCTAATAGCTCCTATGACAAATGACCACAAATAGGGTGGTTTAAAATAAAATAATTCCTCACATTTCTAGAAGCCAGAAGTCTAAAATCAAGGTGGTGGTAGGGTCGCTTGCTTCTAGAGGCTCTGATGGCAAATCTAATACAGTTTCTAGAGATACCAAAAACCTCTGACATTGCTTGTCTTGTAGATGGTTCACTCAGATCTCTGCTTCTGTCTCCAAATGGTCCTCTCTATATGAGGCACATATCTTCCTCTCCCTTCTTTCTAAGGACCGGATGATCTCATCTTGAGATCTTTGACTTAACTACATCAACAAAGACCCTATTTGTAAATAAGGTCACATACACAAGCCCTGGGGCCTAAGTACCTAGGCATACCTTTTGGGGACCACCATCTGGCCCACTTCACCAGCGGCATGACCTCAGGCAAGTTATAGAAGCTTTCTCAGCTTCAATTTCCATGTCTATAGGATGGGAATACTAATAAATGTTCTGTGGAATCATAATCAAGATTAAATAAGGTAATGCATATCAAGTGCTTTGTTATTGCTTGGTTTATAGGGAACATTTAATAATTATTAGCTGCTGGTATTATTAGCATTTGTCATTATTTCACTAGTATGCACCTCACAAGATTTAGAGGTAACAAAGCACAAATTCTTCCCCCCAAGAGTCTTATCATCCAAGAAAGGGTGGATGCATCTTACTTCAGACCTGGCTTTAACTTTTCTAACTCACAAGGTCCTTAATATTATTAAGTACATGGTTGCTGAGACCACTAAGATTACAGGGACAAACTATGGTTGATTCCTGAAGCTGATATAAACACTGGGTTTCAGCTATGGAACAGTATGGAGGTTCCTCACAAAATTAAAAATAGAGTTGCCATATGATTCTACAATCCCACTCCTGGGTATATATCCAGAGGAAACTGTAATTCAAAAAGATACATGCATCCCAGTGTTCACAGCAGTGCTATTCACAATAGCCAAGACATGGAAACAACCCAAATGTACATCAACAAATGAATGGATTTAAAAGCTGTGGTACATATATACAATGGAATATTACTCAGCCATAAAAAGACAAAATAATGCCATTTGCACATCGTGGATTGATCTAGAGATTATCATACTAAATGACCTCAGTCAGACAGAGAAAGACAAATACCATATGATATTAGTTATGTGTGGAATCTAAAATATGACACAAATGAACTTATCTAGGAAACAGAAACAGATACAAACAGAGGACAGATTTGTGGTTGCCAAGGGGGAGGCGACCAAGGTGGAGGAGGGGAAGGGAAGGATGGGAGTTTGAGGTTAGCAGATGCAAACTAGTATATACAGAATGGATAAACAACAAAC
This sequence comes from Catagonus wagneri, assembly GCA_004024745.2. Lineage (NCBI taxonomy): Eukaryota > Metazoa > Chordata > Mammalia > Artiodactyla > Tayassuidae > Catagonus > Catagonus wagneri. The sequence continues at coordinate 2,924,378 of PVHT020001751.1, forward strand.
TCCTACTCTATAGCATGGGGAACTATAATCAATAGCCTGTAATAAACCAATAATGGAAATGAATACGGAAAAGAATGTGTATATGTGTGTATACACACACACGCACACACACAACTGAATCACTCTGCTGTACAGCAGAAATTCAACATTATAAATCAACTATACTTCATTAAAATAAATTTTAAAAAGAGACTGGCTTTCTTTTCTTCTTCAAAATCAGCATATTCTCCTATTGTCTCTTCTAGAACATCCCAAGAAAACAGCAAGTAAAAGAGATGCTACTGTTTTAGTATTTCTAAAAGGATGCTTATTCAGAAGTTTTCCACCCTGATAAATGAAACGTCACTTAAAACCCCTGGCCAGAAGGGCCACCTGCATGATATTCTACAGAGACAGCAGCAGGCAAAAACTTTCTGCTAATCTTTCTCTCTCATTCTGGTTTTATTATGGCTCTTCTATACTTGGACTCATCAGAATACATGACAGTATAAACTACAGACCAGGTGCCCAATTCATTCTTCCCACAAGGTCAGCCACCAGCAGTAGAAGTCAGTGTTGCCACAAAATGACAATGAATTTCAAAGGAATCAACTAAACCTCCAAGTACAGTATTAATGAATAGAATATTTACAAGAGTAATGTGTTAGGAATTCTGAAGAAAAAGAAACACAAATGAGAACTGAGTACAGCAAAAAAATTCCCACCATATCATGTTTCTTAATCACTGAAAACAAAAATCCATAACTATTCTCAGTTGAATTTCCTCCTCAGTCCTTTGTTTTGTTTATTCATCTATAGGACATGAATACCTAACAGGAAAGTAGGAGTTTTGCCCATATTTTTGAACACTTGTTATAGTCATCCAAAAGTAAACAGCTACTAACCTCCAAACTTTCACTCCATTTACTAATTTTCATGTTATTTAGTCAAAACCATCCAAAAATGTCTATATAGACATGACCTTTAACATATATATATACATTAATTTTATTTCAAACTTTTGAGGATGAGGATTCATTTAAATAAACCTTGGTAAAAAGAGTAATAACACAAGCTTAGCAGTAAAATTAGGTGAGGAGGAAATTTTCTGTTTGCTTAATTCGTACAACCACAAAAAAAACCTGTAAGAAGATTCTGCTGCCACACTGCACTGCAAGCTTTGGAAAATTTTAAAAAGATCTTAGGAGGTTTCTGACTTAAAAAAGAAAAATATTTTAATGCCTAAGACCCAAGGATGTGAAGACATGAGAAAACTTAAGCTGTTTCTTTGTTCAGATTCAGCTACTTTTTTTTCTGAGATCTGTTCTATTTGGAACTGACAAGGTGAATGAGTGGCCCTGCTGGTCTGGTGGTTACATGATCCTATGCAAAATGCAGATGGCAGGAGAAATCATTCCCCATATGCCTTGACTTGGACCATCCTCTGTGCTCTGTGCAGAAAGGGATTATTCCATCAAACTCTGTGGTCAGTGGCAAAACGATTTGTTGAACTTCCCCAAAGCACAGAGCCTGGCCTACTGATGAATTGACAACTCCAGGGGTCAAGCAAACAATTTTGTTTTCTTCCCAGGAAAATGAAATTTAATTCTGGAATGCAGATGGGCCTATTATGGAAACTGAAATCTAAGCTGGTAAAGGATGAGTGGCTATAACCCTGGAGTGACAGAATCATGAAATACAAGGGGGAACGGTATGGGATCCAAATACACAGCCAGAAACAGACTTGTCACAACTCATTTGTGTGAGGCCAAGTTTTGCTCGGTACTTAAGTCGAAACAAAACCTTGGCTATGTGTTCCTTTCTGGGAAGTCACCCCAGCTCCAGAGACATGGTTGTCTAATACCAAATCTACTTCAAGAAAATAAAGTGAGAAAGGATCACTGCATTGATTTCCAATTAAATGCTAACTGCACACCCAGAACCAACAAAAGCTGTGTCCAGCATTTAAAACATTCACAAAGCAAACACTAGGCCATTTGACATACTTCTTCAAGGTGTTGGCCTTCTGGAAATAGTGGGGAATGTTATGACAAGAATCAAAGTCAGAGCATATGTAGCATCCACACCACCCCCCTTTTTTATTAACCAGACTTAGAACATTCCAAGAATCTCTGGAGGGCAGATACAGAGGGCAGTGGACTGGGGAGTAAAAGGCAAGGCGAAGTCAATCTACATGTTCGTGGAGAAGGGCAGAAAATCAGAGATGATTAAGGAACACATTTTTTCGTTTGTTTGTTTGTTTTAACACACTCTACCTCCGTGATAGGTTTTGAGTTTGGAGTACAAACATCAACTATGCTCTCCATGAAATACTGCTATTAGGAGAACTTCATGGCTCCATTTAGAAGGTCAGAAGATCATGGGTTTGTCATAAGGTGCTGTACTATCTTGAAAAGCATAACATCTTAGCTTTTCAAGATAGTACAAAGTCTAAGCCACTTGTGTATTAGTCTAGTTCTCATACCAGCCTCACCAGAGAGTCCTGTTGGACCTTCCCCTCACTGCCTCCAAGGAGGGTACAATTACAGACAGTTATTCCTTTGAGGACCCTGGAAAATCAAGGAAAAAACAACTACAAGTTAAATGAAATTAGAAGCTATACTTAGAAAGAGTGAAGGACATGAAATAATTAACTAGCAGGAATTTCAACCTTTCTAGGGATCATCGAACCCCAAATGAAATCTAAATCCAAAGCTACTTGACAATTCTATTTTTCAAACGTGATGATAGTTTACATCTTTGTTCACACATGCCTTCCAATTTTGAGGGCTTCTGAGAAGAGAAGAGTGACACAAACACAACATGGACGAGGAATGAAAAGTCCTTGGACACTGCATTTTGGACATGCAAACCCAGGAGATAGCAGGCCCTGACATTCCATATTTCTTTCTTTGATCTGACCCTTCAAACATGATCCATGTACAGGCAAATTTCTATGTTGTCCCTGGTAAGCTTCAAAGTAAACCACTGGTTGGCCCCAGTATCTCCACATTGGCTCTCCCCCATTGTTTCTATGTATGAAAAATTAAAAAGAAAAAAAAAGAAATGAAAACTTAGGTGGGCATTTTACACGTGGTTTTCATACTGTCCCTTAATCACCCAGTTTGAAAGTAAATCGAAGAAGAAAGAGAGATTAAAGTGCTTGGATTGGGGTGACAGCTTCAGACTCCTATAAGCCAACATAAACGTGTAGAGTATTTAATACAGTTCTGGAACATCTGCAGGGCAGCTGTCTCATGTGGACCAAGTTCACAGTAACTTTTCATTACATGTCACCACAGAATGAAAAACAGATATGGGGGTGTGACTGGTGTGCGCATGAATGCATATGCATGCGTGTGTATACTCACGCACGTGCGTGTGTCTGTGTGTGTATACGTGTGTGTATGTGTATAATTTGTAGGAAATCCAATTAATGTGGCTTAAATTGAAAATAATGACAAATGATTTGAACCTGTTTTTAAAGTACAATTATAATTACTTAACAGGGATACGCTGAGTAATTATTAATGACTCAGGAAGGTTGTTTTTCTCCATGTATTGTGTTGGAAAGAGAAAATCAGACAACGGTCTTGAAGGCAAGATGAAACAACTACATGATTCAAATACCCAACTAAGCTGGAAAAGCCTGGCTGACCTGAAGGATGAAACTTTCTGAGTGCCTGCTCAGGGTCATGTGGTACATCTCAGCTCCTTTTCTCACCCTCAACCTTGCCCTCGCTGTGGGCAGAGGTTCACCACTCAAGACCACATCTTGGCATTCACCCTCCATTCCAGCTCACAGCCATAGAACTCTGTTTCTTCTCCTGATTCTTCTCAACTAATCATTGAAAGAGACCGTGCCCTCCAAATGCCCACTCACTACTTTTAGAATGATTAGAACTCTTCTTTTAACTGTGTTCTGCAGATATTTTCTATGAGCTGTTAATTCTCATTCTATGAGAAAAGAATTCCATGCTCTACTAAATTTGGGAAATACCAAGTTAAATAGGATTCTTTACTATAGGACTTCTCAAAGCCTTTAATTTGCCAAGGTATATAATGGATCCAGGAGGGATAAAACAGGTTTGGTCCAGTTGGGTTTTTCCCTGGAGTTTAAATAACATTTTTCAAAGTCATGAAACAAAATTGTCTTGGTTTTATTTTTTTCCTACCACTCAAAATATTTGAAAGTTTGAGTCAGCCCTCAAAAATAATAGAGCGATGCATTTATTTACCTCTGCAAAGCATCCTTCATCTTCTACTTAAAGGATGCTATGGAAAAGAGTTCACCCACTTTTGAGGAATCTGAAGTATTAATACTCAAGCTCTTTCTGTAAATTTGCAACTCACTGCTATCTTGTTCATGCTGATTCTTTTCAAAATTACTTTTATTTTTCTTCCATTCTTTTTTTATTCGACTTCTGTCACTTGCTGTTACTAACAAGTAAGAAAAATGTCTTTTGAAGACTTCCTATTATCAGCTATGTCAAGAATGGCAGGGCATACCTAGGCAATGTCACCAAAATAAAAAGGAAAGATACATATCTACTAAATGCTTAGACTATGAGTCAATCCAGATTAAGTGCCTTGAGTTGAACCAAGCAGGGGTGGAAATGACTAAAGTAAAAGACAGCCAAGCTACTGATAGTAAATTTCAGCTGGAAATGAAATTAAACTCTTAAATTTAAGGTTCTGATAATTTGTTCTGAGGTGAGTGTGTGTGTGTGTATATTATTATGTAAAGGATATACGTTTGGAATTAAGGTTTTCAATGGATAAAGAAACAAACAAGCTGGAAATTTTCAGTAAAATAAATGGAGAGTGGAGAATGTATCCAGATGGAAAAATAAAAAATTAAAATTTAGTTTAAAAACAACCTAAGGGATCCAAAGGTCTGTAAAAGGAATAGTCTATGACTGGAGAACATGCCTAAGAAATACATAACTTCATCACTATGCAGATTGTACAATATTTCTTATGCAGCCTAATAAATGTACCCAAAGATAGCATTCTAAGCTACACAGAAAATACCAAAGCCCAGACATACTTCAATGCCAGTCTCTGGGCAGGCTGGCCTAAGGCAAGACATTCTGGAACACCTGGTTGGCTCGCAGACTTTCCTTGAGGGCAGCATTTGGGGACCAAACAGGCATTTATTTCAGCCTCTCTGATCCCTTCATATGGTAAAGAAGCAATCAAAGAATATTGGCTTTATTTATTTATTTTTTTTTTGGCCTTACTTTTTAAAGCATTGGTTTTTGATCCACCTAAAAGGAAATGGTGGGGGGGGGGTGGGGAGGAGGGAAGGGAGTAATGTGTTTCACAGCTTCAAATCAAACAGTGTTGGAAAAATGTCCAGAAAGCAATTCAAAGTGAAAATATTTGCTTTCTGGCTGAACAGCCAGTAGCATTTTATGGCAAAATGGAAATAAACAGTGCTCCTCCTTTATACCAAAAAAGGGCAATCTACAAATAGCCCAAATCCCAAAATAAAGGTATTGCCCAACAGACTAGGACATGATTCACTAAGGTCTTGACTTCAGTTTCCTCAATGGTTACAGTACATAGATTGGCATGGGCTGGGCTTGTGATTAGTAAAAAGTCTCAAGTATTCTGAGTCTATACCCTAAAAGGCCATGGCCAGTGGGATCTCTGACTTTCCTTTCACTCTGTTTATTGAACAGATGCCCTCTCTCCTTTGCAGTGCTTTGGGATGCTAAAATCCAGATCCAGACCATATGCAATGACAATAAATGGAATTCACACTGAAATTCACTTAAATGAGAGATGTTCCTATGAAATTGTTCAGCTCAAGGTCAGTAGCTTATAAATGGGAGTGTGAACTTCATTTCTCTAATAATTAGTGATACTGAGCATCTTTTCACTTGCTGGTTGACCACCTGTATGTTTTCTTTGGAGAAATGTCTATTTAGGTGGTCTTTTGCCCATTTTTGATTGTTTTTCTTTTTGCTTTTTCAGGGCTGCACCCATGGCACATGAAAGTTCCCAGGTTGGGGTGGAATCAGAGCTACAGCTACCGGCCTATACCACAGCTAGGATCAGGTGGAATCTGCGAACTGTACCACTGCTCACAGCATGACAGATCCCAGACCCACTGAGCGAGGCCAGGGACTGAACCCGCATCCTTGTGGATACTAGTCGGATTCATCTCCACCGCATCACAACAGGAACTACCTGACTGGGTATTTTTTTTTTTTAATACTAAGCTGTATGAGCTGTGTGTATATTTTGTAAATTAATCCCTTGTCAGTCTATCTTTTGTAAATTTTTCTCCTATTCTGTAGGTTGTCTTTTCATTTTGTATACAGTTTCCTTTGCTGTGCAAAAGATTTTAAGTTTAATTAGGTTCCATTTGTTTATTTTGGTCTTCATTTTCATTACTTCAGGAAGTGGATCCATAAAAACATTGCTGTGCTTTATGACAAAGAGTGTTCTGCCTATGTTCTCCTCTAGGATTTTTAAAGTATCCAGTATTACATTTAGGTTGTTAATATATTTGGAACTTATTTTTGTGTATGGTGTTAGAGAATGTTCTAATTTCATTCTTTTACATGCAACTGCCCAGTTTTCCCAGCACCACTTACTGAAGAAACTGTCTTTTATCCATTGTATATTCTTGCCTCCTTCGTAACAGATTAATTGAGCATAGATTCATGGGTTTTTTTCTGGGTGTCCTATCCAGTTCCATAGGTCTATAACTCTGTTTTTGTTATACCAGTACCATATTGTTTTGGTTATTTTGGCTTTGCAGTATAGTCTGAAGCTAGGGAGTGTGATTCCTTCAGCTTTGTTCTTTCTCAAGACTGTTTTGGCTATTTGGGGTCTTCTGTGCTTCCATACAAATTTTAAGATTTTTTTGTTCCAGTTCTGTGAAATATACAATTGGTAATTTGATAGGGATTGCACTGAATCCGCAGACTGCCTTGGGTAATGTGGCCATTTCAACAGCACTGATTGATTCTTCCAGTTCAAGAACATAGTGTAGCTTTCTATTTTTGCTTTATTTGGGGGTGGGAAGCACACATGAGGCATGTGGAAATTCCCAGGCAAGGGGTTGAATCAGAGCTGCAGCTGCTGGCCTATGCCAGAGCCACAGCAATACAGAATTTGAGCCGTGTCTGTGACCTACACAACAGCTCAATGTAACACCGGATATTTAACCCACTGAGCGAGCAAGCATTGAACCCACATCCTTATGGATACTAGTCAGGTTTGCTACCGCTGAGCCACAATGGGAACTCCCTACTTTCCATCTGTTTGTGTCACCTTCAATTTCTTTCTTTCATCGGTGTCTTATAGCTTTCAGAGTACAGGTCTTTTGCCTGGTTAGGTAGATTTATTCCTTGGTATTTTATTCTTTTTAATGTGATACAAAAGGGATTCTTTCCTTAAGTTCTTTTTCTGAATTTTCATTGTTACTGTTTGGAAATGCAACAGATTTCTGTATATTACTTTTGTATCCTGCAATTTTAGAAAATTCATTGATGATCTCTAGTCATTCTGTGGCAGCATCTTTAGGATTTTCTCTGTATAGTATCATGTCATCTGCAATGAGGTATCACCCCACACCAGTCAGAATGGCCATCATTAAAAAGTCTACAAATAATAAACACTAGAGAGAGTATGGAGAAAAAGAACACTTATACACTGTTGGTGGGAAAGTAAGCTGTTGCCACGACTATGGAGAACAAACAGTATGGAGGTTCCTTTAAAAATAGAGTTACCATATGATCCTGCAATCCCACTCCTGGGCATATATCTGGAGAAAACTCTAATCCAAAAAGATATATGCACCCAATGTTCACTGCAGCACTATTTACAATAGCCAATACATGAAAACAACCTAAATGTCCATTGACAGAGAATTAGATAAAGAAGATGTGGTACGTATAGACAATGGAATATTATTCAGCCATAAAAAAGAATGAAATAATGCCATTTGCAGCAACATGGATGGACCCAGCGATTATCATACTAAGTGAAGTTAAAGAAAAATATCATTTATATGTGGAATCCAAAATATGATACAAATGAACTTCCTTATAAAACAGAAATACATTCAGAGACATAGAAAACAAACTTCAGTTACCAAAAGGGAAAGGTGAAGGAAGGGATAAATTAGGAGCTTGGGATTAATATATGTTCACTACTATATATAAAATAGATAACCAACAAGGCCCTACTGTATAGCACAGGGAACTCTACTCAATATTTTGTAATAACCTATAATGGAAAATACCTAAAAAATAACATATTCTTTTAATATATATAATATATATATTTTATATATTATATTTTACACATATTCTTTACATATATATATGAATCATTTTGCTACATACTAGAAACTAACACATTTTATATCACCTACACTTCAATTTAAAAAAAAATTTTAAAGAGTATGAAAAATAAACACAAAATTAATAATGCTTATAATGAGGAGAGAGGAGATAATAAGGAGAAAAGAATAGTAACAGTATTTAATCATTCACTCATTTGATAATGTATTGAATACCTACTGTAATTGGCAATGTGGATGAGAAAAATAAAAAATCATCACCTGGTAAGGAAGACAGGGAGTCAAGATTTCCTACATAAACATTGATGTTTTACATTTAAATAGTACTTGAAAGGTTTCAGAGCCTTTTCAGCCACTTGGTCCTCATAACAACCATTAGATATAGATCAGGCAGGCAATATGTGAGACTACAAAGTCAGAAAGGTTGAGTTTTTCTCTCCAACTTTCCACATATAAGGGTGAGAACTGAAATGTGAACTCTGGCCTCCTGTGCCACTCTTTATCTGTCTAGAAAACTAAAGTAAGGTAGGTAGTGAAAAGTCTTTTCATGTTCAATCACTCCATTAACGTCTGTCTCTTACTAGATCCCATACTCTACAAGTTCTCTCTAGTTCTTCAAGCCAAGTCATGATGAAAGGAATGACCCCAGACTATCTCAACTACACATTAGACAAAAATCTTCCCCAGAGCCAGCATGTTACCATGTGGAAAGTCACAGTGACCAGTATTGCAAATACAGAATTTGGAAATCTAAATTGATAATGTTGCCCATGAATTCACACACCAAAGTCATATTTAATAAGAACCTACTATGTTCCATGTGCTCTCCCAGGCACAGGGGCTACAAGACTGATACAGTCAAGCTCTCTACTTTCATAAGCAGGAAACTGTAATCAAGTAAACAAATTAATAAGATAGTTGCAGTGAGTGTAAGTGCTTTGAAAAACAGTCCAATGAATTGATACAATGAAGAAAAATTGGAAGGTGGAGGGTAGGCTTTTAGATCAGATGGTCATGGAAGGTCTCTTGGAGAAAGCACTATCTGAGCTGAGATGTGAAGCTTCCAGCATAGGGAGATCTGAGACGACAGAACACTTTAGCCAGAAGCAGCAACAAGGGTAGAGGCTCAGGGTGGGAATGAGCCTAAAGCACCTCATGGCAAACAAGAGTGCTGGTCCAAGAGGAGGTCTGAGGCCAGCTGGAGCAGGTCCTGGGAAGCTATGTTAAAAAGATGGGATCTCTTTCCCAAGTGCAACGGCAACCCACTAGAGGATTTAAGTTAGGGAAATTAAGTTATTTAATTTTAGTCAATTATTCATATAATTAATCCCAGAACTTCCAAATACAGGGAAAGATGCTCTTTAGGAATCAGCTGACATATTATTTGCCTGGTGAATGGAAATGTGTCTACATAACTATCACAAGCAAGGCAGATATTCACAGGTGCCGGTCTGAACACCGAGCCTTGCTATCCACCTAAGGATCCCTGAGGTTTCCAGTGTGGTCTCTGTACAAAAGGTTTCAGGCAACCGTGAAGAGTGAGTCCAGGGGCAGCCATCCTGGACTCAGGCTGGCATTTACAACAGCCACAGCTGCAGGGGCAGGTTTGTGGAGCTGAGTTAACACAGAGCAGGAGCATGCAGGCATTGTTGCTGGAATTGCTTCTTCCAAATTGTCTCCCAGGAAACAGACTCAGTGACCCCATCCTTTTCTCCATTTCTAATTTCCGCCATCAATGGCCAGTGATTATCTAAATGGGCTTTCTCAAGTATGCCTTCAGTGTATTGAGGATGAAATAGCAGGCACAAAGCATGCTTTTAAGCATGAACTACCTTCTGTAACATAATCAACTGTTTCACTTATTCAGCCTGTCATCTGTTACCCATAAACAGTTCCATATGTACTGGTTTATATTTGAGATACAAGACTGTTCAGCTGTGGCATCCATTTGGTAACAGCAGGCACATGTTTTAATGTTATTGCCCTATAACATCTTGCCACAGAGCATTCTTTCCTAAGAATACAATGCTTCTTGTGAATACCACCTCATTAATCCTGGGAGAGGCAGTGACCATCATTCTCCCCACATTTTACCAATAAGGAAACAGAACCACTGAGAGATTCTGAGTGAGCCAACATGATGTGCAACTACTTAATGGCAGGATGGTGGATGAAGTCCTAGTTCTACTTGAGCTGATGTTGTTAAATCCTGCCCCATCTATTCTAGACCAATATGTCAAGCACTAGCAGATAAACTCCTTAACATAAACTATATCCTAGAGCCTTTTCAACCCTCCAGAATCTGTTTGGGTCTCTACCATTCCAGAATCTTCTTTCTTTATCAGGCAGGTTTCATTCCTTTGCATTTTGAGACCTAGTTTCCAACCACATTCACAAACAATAGGCGCAGTCACGGAAGCTCTGAATTCAAGGCCATGGATTCTCTTCAGCATTTTTGTGGCTGTCTTGGACACACACAGGGCTCTGGACTGACCAGGCACTTCGACTTAGCATAAGTCTCTGCTTTTAAACTATTCAAAACTGCCCTGTAAAACTTAGAAGCGGCTCACTACTTGGGTTGTTTTAATTAACACTGGGTTTTTGGTAAACTCTCTGTTAGAATTTTGTAATTCTAGAATTTTGCTACCTTATGTCTCAAAATGAAGTTCAGTTCAGTTTTAAGCGATTCTTTCCAGCCTTGAATATCTGAAAAGTTACTGATGTCTATGGTGCCAAACTTTTTTCAGGTTTTGATGAAGCTCATGATGACAGCTGTCGTTTGTGGCTTGTGGAAAAGCACAGGATATGCAGAAAGACATCAGATCAGAAATTATTTGGTGAGTGTGAATTTGACAACTGTGAGAAGGAAGCCACTTTCATGCATAGTCCAATTACCTGTAGGTTGTTTCTTTTGGTCACTTTGTACATCACCATATCGCTAAAATTAGTATTGATTTTTTCAGTGAGAAAAATTTACAATTGGAAATCCCTATGTTGCACAAAAGTAGAGAACAATGAGCCAGTCAAACCAATCTCCCTCTTGTTCTTGTCTTATCCTCAAGAAATTAACATCTATGGCACTTCTTAGTCTACACAAGCATCTGGGCCCACAAACAGACAAAAATATTCATTAGCTTCTTAAAACAGAAGTCTTCTTCAAATCATTCCAAAGCCTAAAGCACATTCTAATTTGAGTTTTCCATTTTCATGGCATTCGTCATTGAGTTGCAAAAGAACCACTTGATGCTAGAGCCTGAACTCCAGTACTATAATGCTGTGTACAGACGCTGGTTCAAACTCTGCATGTGCATTACTGTTTGAATATACACTTAAGACAATATGAAGGAGGCAGTAGATGGAGTTGAGATGACTTTGACACAGTTTGCATACACATGTTTGCTTACAGCAGAATAGGAACAATAAAACCAGACACTATACCCAGATCTTGTTGCTTCAAGAATCTTTGAACTCATGGATCCCAGAATTACTGCCTGCTCAGGCTGCCTAGAACACCAGATGTCCATTGCCAATACATGCTGACCTTCTCAGAAGTATCTTCAGGGGAAGCAGCTAGCTAAGTTCAGAGGAAGGACTCAGGTGAGGATGCATGAGGTCTCTCTCTCTCTCAACATTTTCCTCTTCCCATTCTACGTTCCATAGAACACTGAGGGATATTCAGAGGGACTGAGGGATAGTCAGAGGATTAGTGTTAAAGGTGGCTGCTCAGGTCTAGGTTTCTTCCCAGGTAGGATAAGGGTTTTCTAAAAATGCTATCCCATCAGATTCATGTTACTTAAAATCACTAAATGTGAAACAAAATGTTACATCCACTATGTATAGTAAGTCTTAAAGCATGAGTTCCTAGGAAGAAAAAGTCTGTAATGGAAAGTCAAACAAAAATGTAAATATCTGTCATCAGAGATAAAAGGAATTAGGGTAAGAAAACCTGGGTTCAAGCCCCAGTTCTGCCACTTTCTATCTGTCTGAATCTGGGCAGGGGATGTATCCTCAGTCTTAGGTTGTTTGCAAAAGAATGCAAATAGTTACCTCCAAAGAGATTTCATAAGAATTAAAGACAAAAGAAACTTATGCACAAAACTAACCTAATCAATATTACCAAAGCCAATCATCAGTTTTTAGTTTTCATCTACTTCATTCACTAACGGTATTTGGTATCTATGGCCCCTCCTTCATACTTGATACACTTTTTTCATTTGGCCTCCTAGAAACCACATTCTCGTGGGTAACTGTCATCCTATTTCAGCTGATTGATCCTTCTTGGCCCACTTGGCTGCTTTCTGCTTATCTTCCTGGCATCTTAACAGGTGAGTGTTCCAGGGTTCAGAAGGGGATGCTCAGCACAAGAAGGCTTCCAGAGGTTGAAGTCAAGCTCCTCAAGCATTCAGAACAAGGAAGGGGTCAAAGTCAGCTCTGATGTAGGCAGAAGAGCTGGCTGTCCCACGGTGAGGACGGAGATCTGCCCACAGGAAGATGCCTGCTGAGCTCCAGTGGTGAAAAGAGGGGGATGTGACTATATGGTCTAAATTACCCAGAATAATTCTCACTTTAAACAGTCTGACTGCATGGACATTTGACCTGTATTGTGGATTTGACCTTCATTCAATTAGAAGGACATAGACATGTGCTACTGCCCCAGCTTAGAACCAACAAAAGAAACATCTCAAATATTTTCTCTTACCAAAAGGATTTATGTCAGATTTATGGACTAAGAATTTGGGGACTGAGTTTGGAATTTGGAGTGGTGGCCTGGGCAAGAGGGTGATGGGAGTTCAATCCAAGGACTCTGAGGGGGAGCAAGAAAGCTTCATCATACATGGAATGAATGTGTGCTGGGCAGCACCTACAGAGGGGGGAAGGAGATGACTTAGGTACTAGGTTTCTAATCAAGATATACTCATTCTTCTGAAATTCTCTTTTTCACTGTGTCTTCTAGGAACAACTCAGCTCTACAAGTGTAAATATTCCTAGGAAGCATCATTTCCATATTTAATTCCAGATAACTCAGCCATAAAAAAAAAGAATGAAATCCTGCAAATTGTGCCAACATGGATGGACCTTGAAGGTACTATGCTAAGCGAAATCAGTCAGAAGAAGGAGAAAGACAAATATCATATGATTTCTTTCTGAGAAAACAAAACAAGCAAACAAAAAAACAAACAAAAAATTCATAGATACAGAGAACAGATTAGTGGTTACCAGAAGGGAAGGGAACTGTATGGTGATGGATGCTAAGTAGACATGCAGTGGTAATCACTTTGTAGTATATATAGATATTAAATTATTATAATGCTGCACATCTGAAACTCATATTATAAACATAAAAATTTTTATATTAAATTAAAAACAAAAATAAATAACTGTAAATAAATCCCAGGTAGAGTGCGAGAGACTAACAGGTCCAACAACAATAAAGAAACTAATATTCCACTTACTTTGTACCTAACACACGCATGTGATTTGTACAGACCCTCTCCGATGATCTCCATCATAACAGGAATATACCAATAAGACATCATTTTATAATGAAGAAATGAAGTTCAGAGAATAGTTAAGTAAATGGTCCAAAGTTGTTCAGCAAGTGGTGGAACCAAGATGCAAACAAACAACTTGGTTCCATGGCCCAAAGGCTCACCTGTGCAATGGTGCCCGTTTCCTCACTGGCTGAGGCAGAGCCGTTACATGGTCCCAAGCTAGTCTTGCCATCACCATGCTGAGTATCCTGCATTTCATTATATATGAACACAACAAAGAGATAGTTACAGCCTTATGTTAAAGGTATGTCCGTGATGATTCAGTACTTGGCTCTTTAACATTTCATTGCCGCAAGTCACACATTATATAGCTATTATTAAGTTAATCTCACCAAAAAGCATTAATGTCATTAATGGCATTTCATCCATCCACTATCTCCAAGGATGTTTGACACCTTGTCTGTGGCTGCATTTAACAACTACAATTATAGGGGAAGGATGTCATGCAAACTGTCCTTAAATTTCATTGCAATACAAGCAAACAAAACGTTAACTTGATTAAGAGCTCCAGGACATTGGGTGAGAGCTATTGCCATCTGTTTTTAGGCTTCAAAGACTAATAGCTAAAGTACTCACGATCACAAGAGGACAAAAATACATACCAGCTGCTCGGCTTTGCCTAAGCTTGTGAACTCAAGATGAAAAGAATGAGACCAAATATTATCGCAATCAGGCCTCAAGCAAGCAAAAGCCTGGCTCCACATTAAGAAGCCTCACTAATGGGGCAGGACACCTCTGGGCTCCACATGCTTCAGAGCTTCTGCTATGGAAACATTTTGTAAGAGCTGTAGTATTTCACCAGCTGTGAGATACTGTTAAACTCCCCTCTTGCTGTGTTTGACCTCCACTTGTTTATTCTTGCCTCTGAATTTGCTTCCCTTTCCACCAAGCATTTCTCACCCCTCTGTACCATACTAAGAAATATAGACCTAATTTATCCTCCTATAAGGCCCCTTTGCAAATTAATATTCACCAACCCCAATGCAACAGAACACACACACATGAGACTGCATGCACTCAGGAACTGACACTTGCACTCTGATTTTATCTTTACTTGATGCTCCTCCTACAGACAGAATGATATATTCTCACTGTGAAAAGACATCGTGAGGTTATTTAAAGCAGTGTTCAGTTTGTAATAAGCTAATTTTCCCACGTTTGCATCCTGATGTGTTCTCAGTGTCCCACATGTGTGTTCTGTCTCCCCAGTTCAGTCTAAGCTCTCAGTGAAACTAACAACACTTAGGACTTGAATCTAGCCAGAACCCAGATTGGGACTTGAACCCACGTGCCAGACTCAAATGCAACCTAAACCCAGACTGGGACTTGAACCCACGGTTTTTAAATTAGAACCACTCACCCTGTATGTGGACTTACTGAGGTTCAGATTCTTTGTGCCTCAGTGCAGAACGAATTCAGTAAGAGACAAAGCGATAGGCAAGAAAGAGATTTACCTAGATAAGACACTTGTAAGAGATGCAACTGGGCAGGCAAGGAGGCTCTGCCCTGAGGATTAGGTGGGCTACATTTTTATAATCCAAGGGGAGTCGGGGTGGGAAAAGACTGTTTCTTCCTCTTTCTTCTAGTAGGAGCTCCTCCTTGGTATCTGGTAAGAGAGGATTTGAATCTATAAGGTCAAATCAGCAGAAGGGCAGTGCTTAAACTCTTGCCCTTGGTCCTAAGGGTCTTTGTCTTGCTGAACTTAAATGCAGGCCTCATTTTAAAGATCTGAGGCATATCTCGCACTTTTATTTGTGGTTTTGTAGTTAAGCAAGCCTGCTTGTTCTGAAGGCTTTCTTGAGCAGTTATTAACGTAAAGTGACCTCCCAAAGTTCCCTAGGTCTCCCTCTCTATATATGGTCCCCTATTGGGATTTGTATAACTACCTGTGTAACTATCCCACTCCATCCCTATCAAAAGGATGGAGGATATTGCTTCTGGTTCTCTTATATTCCTGTCATGCTTATTTTGCAGGGTCTAGGAAGTATCTAGCACAAAATAAACATTTCTCTCTGCTTCTGTGGAGGGATGACCAACTAAAATTCTACTTAATCTCCCTCCCCCATTTCCCCCTGGGCCCAAGTAAGCATCTCCCAGTTCCTCTACCCAGCCATGAGTCCTGCTTCCCCATCACAGCTCTAAGCCCACCTTTAGTGAAGTTGGCATTAAAACATTCTCCATTCAGGGGACAATAGACCATGCTGTTCCATGTTGGCACAGACCCACTCTGAGGCAGTAGGGGGCACTGTGGATTCATGCCTATGACACCCCCTAATAAACACACACACACAGGAAGGAAGCAGTGGTTAAATCCTTCAGGTTTCCACTTTGAAGTGGATGGCTTATCCATTCCCATTATTGCCACTGCTTCCCTCTTCAAATACTGTTTTCTTGGGTTTTGTTCTTCTTGAGCATACCAAAGCTTTTCCAAAGTTAATATCCAAAGGACTATTAAAACAATAGTCACTAAAGCCAGAAGTTAGAAGCAATTCTTGATCTCTAGACTTAACTGGCCACAGGGTCTCAAAAGATTATATTTCCAGATTATCACTCAAATTCATTCCCTTTCACTCAGGGCAGGAAAATACCCCTGAACAAGAGTGCTCAGCTAAGGAGGCAAGTGAAGCTAAATCCAGCCAGTCACAGCTGGCAGAGCCATGTGCCCCAGAACAGGGATGCTTCGGCCCAGAGGAAAGGACATCTTTGTGTGGACAAGCGCAAATGTGCTCTAAATATCCTGACTGTACCTGACTTGTTCCTGGCTCTTAACATTTTCATAACGACTACTGTGATAGGCTCCTAACACCTCTGGGACTGATCTAAATTGAGTACACGTACGTACACACACACATAAGAGGGCAAGTTATACACAGATTTACAAATACATCATTATCAAAATTCAAACAGTATTAATCGAATGTGACCAAAATACTGTGGTGCTGAAATTTAACCTCTTCTGCTCCAAGGAGATTAGAGAACTAAACACTCTGCCATAGGACCTTTATAGTTTGGTACTATATACACGATGTGTTTATGTGATGATTCAATATCCAACTGTTTTTCCTCTATTAAAAGCCCTCCAAACTGTGACATCACTTGGCACTTATTAAGTCTACCCATGGTTTAGTCTCATTATGTGACAATAGCTAAGGTAATGCCTACTTGGACTTAAATCTCATGGGAGTACTCAGGCAATGAAATAATCATCCACAGAATCCCTAATGTGCTCACGTTTTAAAAAATATAAGCCCAAATCACATAAGCTAATTTTAAAAATTAGAGCCCAAAAGGGGCAGACCATCATCAAGCCTGAATTTAAGTTCAACTCTTCCCTAAAAGAGTTTAGTATTAGATGCTCACAGAGGACTCAACTTTAGAAAACACTCTTTCTCATACTTATGGCTCCGGGCTCTTCTATCAATACATAAGGGAGAGGACATATTCTCGATGGGGACCTGCAATTTTTTTCCAATGATTATATTTGCTAACAGAAAATATCAAACGCCAAGTCAAAACACAATAATATTACTTTCATGTTGAAATGATCTGGTGGAAGATCAGCAAACTACCAGCCTGAGGATGAAATCCAGTCCATGCCCTGTTTTCATACTACCAGGCAGCTAAGAATCGTGTTCACATTATTAGGAGATTGTAAAAAGGAAAAAATGACGAACATACAACAGAGACAGCGTTGCGGTTCACAAAACCTACAACATTTACTATCTGGCACTGCAGATAAAACATTTTCCAACCCCTGAACTAGACCACACCCTCGTAAAGAAGATTGCTAATGAAAATTTCATACAAAGAGTTATTCATGATTTCTAAATAAATTCAATGCTAAGAAGTAGTCATCAGAAAGAGGATGGAGGGAGAAATTTGACCATACACAGGGTTTTTTATTTCTTGGACTTCTGTGGGTAAGCATTCATCAGCCAATGTCCGCAGAGAGTATTTTGTGTCCTGTCAGGTCTAGTGAGTTTAAGCTGCTCAGGATGAGATGAGACCAACAACTTCATTTTGTTCACAGCCTCCCTCCTGAACTGCTTGCCTCCAGCCAACTCAATCTTTGCCACCAAGTGCCAGTCCTACTGAGACCTTGCTTTACCCTCTGTGGATAGCATCACCTTGCCAGAGATCTACCACTCAACCCCACTTCTCTGCCTGTCATCTAAACTTCCATTTGTAATCATTCTTTTGATGACGTTGCTTCAGAGCAAACCCAGAATGGTCTCACAGAGACTAGCCCATTCTTACGCGACAGTTCTTATACTGTACAATGCAGCAGATGAGTTCCCTTGCCTGCATGAAGCCAGGCAGCCTGTCGCTCAGTGACTTGGAAACTGAGTATACAACTGGTGTTTGCCAGACTAGGAAGCCAGCCAAACTGGTTCAATCAGGACAAAATCTACTTTTTATGTGGTTTGTGCTTCAGTTTGTTTAATTCATTTGAGGGGGACTTGGGTTTTCTTTTTAGATTGAAATTGAGAAAGATGAAATTAATTTGTGGGGATATATTCAGAAGTCTTGGAATTCTAAGGCAGTCTGAGGCAGTGTCTTTTAATTAAGAGCCAGGGAGCCCTTTGGCAATGTTTCTTAGTATTGAGTCCTGCTAATTTGAATCAGAATTCTCTTGGGTGCTTTTAAAAATTCAGAATCCTAGGACTAGATCCTAAATATCTAATGAATTAGAATTTCTGAGAGTATTGTCCCAGTGTTACTCTTACGTGTACTAAAATTTTAGGACCAGTGACCTAAGTTATGTTGTTGGTTTTCCAGGGAGCTTTTGTTTTTGTTTCGACCAAATGAAATTATTTGCAAAAATTCCTTGTGATGGTTCAAATTGCATTTTTGTAAAATGATCATATTATCAATCATGAAATTCTTAAAGCAGTTCATGATGAGAACCACCGATTTTAAAAGGAAATAGGTTTTGCACACTGAGGTATATGGAATGATTGGCCAATAGGGACCTGCTATATAGCACAGAGAACTGTACCCAGTATTCTGTGACAATCTACATGGGAAGAGAATCTGAAAGAGAATGGATGTGTGTACATGTATAACTAAATCACTTTGTTGTACAGCAGAAATTATCACTACCTTATAAATTAACTATACTTCAATGAAACTTTAAAAACTTAAAATAAAATTTTTTTTAATTTATAAAAGAAAATAGGTTTTAATTCAGAATACCAAGCTTAAACTTCTCCACTGACCCACTTACTGGACAACTAACAAGTCTTAGAAGGACAATCTTTCTCCTTGCCCACAGACCACACAGCTCTTCCAGAGTGCTAGCCGTTCAGAGCCCCCAACATTTCCCTTTTACCTAGAGAGGCAGTTTTATAAATTTTCCCTCGAGAACAGAGCTCTTCTGGGGTGCAGCTGAGGTCTGAACTTGTCTTTCTGCATACTAAAATTGTTTGCACTCAGTGAAAGGCTGTCCATGTATGAGGTCCACACAACACTCCTCACAGAATACAACTGACCTCATCGTGTCTAAGACGTATGACGAAGACATAGCCAAGCAGGCAAAGTGTTGGGTTGCTCAGTTCTCATCCTCAGTCAGGCCACTCACTTAACCTCTTTACTCTACTTCCTCTTCGGCAGAAAGAATTTCTTTTAATCATCTTGGGATGCTGCAACCAATTCCAATGTCTGGGTTGGGTCCAAGCAATTCTCAGACACTACCAGGTGGATGTCCTACAAATTTAACTCAATTCTAACACTACCTACCTGAAGATAGCATCAGATCCCACAAGTTAAAAGGGCTTGGTCCTACCAGACTGCCCACCCCCTCCCACTTCCGATGCCAATTAAGACTCTAGGTAGCAACCTGTGCATCTGACCCACCAGTTATAGATCTGAGAACCTATATAGAACCTCCTTGGATATGAGTAATTTCCTAGAGAGCCTCAGAGAACTCAGGGAAATAATTTACTTACTAGACTGCTGGCTTATTACAGAAGTATATAACTGAGAATAGCCAGGTGGAAGAGAAGCACAGGGAAAGGTATGTGGGAAGGCAGACCCGTCATGCCTTCTCCAGGTGTGCCAGGCTCCCATATTTCCCTGTGGTCCCCAACCAGATCGCTGTCCTTTGGGTTTTATGGAGGCTTCATTACATAAGCAAGATTAACTAAATCATTAGCCATTCACTGGTAATTGAACTCAATCTCCAGCCCCTTTCTCCTTCCTGGTGGCTGGTCTGGAATCACAGTTGGTTTCCCTGGCAACGGGCACAGTCCTCTCAAGTCACCTCATTAACATAACAAAAGACACCTTTATTATTCTCTTCATTGGAAATCAAGAATTTTAGGTGCTCAGTGCCAGAAACCTGGACAAAGACCAAATATACATACAGATAGATAGAACACTATAAATCTCAGTTTTACATATCTGACTCCACTTACCTCCCAAAGTTTAAAAATAAACAACAGCAACAAGGTGAGAGTGAGAAAGAGACTGCTCAGTTGTTACCTGACTCCTAAATTCCAGGCTTGATAAAAGCTACAAGGACTGTCATTAACATTATCTCACTGGCTCAAGATTCTTCAGGGAAAGATACATTAGCTGGTTTTAGTTGGTTAGTTGGCTCTTAGTCCAATGTCCTTTCCACTTTACCAAACTGGTTCATAAAGAATGACAAACATAACACTGTTTAGAAAATACCAAGGGCCAAATGCAGCAACTTGGGTGCAAGTGAAAAAAGTCAGAAAAAGAAAGACAAATACCATATGATATCACTTATATGTGGAATCTAAAATATGGCACACATGAACCTATCCACAAAACAGAAACAGACTCCCAAACATAGAGAACAGACTTGTGGTTGCCAAGGGGGAGGGGAGAGAGAGTGGGATGAACTGGGAGTTTGGGGTTAGTAGATGCAAACTGTTATATTTAGAATGGATAAGCAATGAGGTCTTACTGTATATCGCAGGGAAATATATCCAATCTCCTGGGATATAACCATGATGGAAAATAATATAAGAAAGGGAATATATATAAATGTATGACTGGGTCACAGCAGAAATTGTCACAGCATTATAAATCAACCAGACTTTAATTAAAATACAAAAACCTTAAAAAAAGAAAATGCAAAAGGAAATATAAATATAGTGCTCTGTTATGACTATCTCACCCATGAATCAGTAACATTTTTTGTCTGCAAATGGAAACAAAGATCCTTTAGCCACATGATGTGATTAAATAGAACACCAGCCTAGTAACCAGGAGAATGCCCAAGAGTACCCCTTCCTATGGCAAAGGACTCTTTCTTAGGTCAGTTTCATAAATGGAAATCAAACTCAGTCTTTCATGCATTCTTCTCCAAGCAACTATTTAAACTTTTTAAACTTGATTTTTCTTAACAGTTTCCCTATCCACAAATCTTGCCTCTGGTAGCCTTTTATGATATTTACTTAAGGTAATGCTGAACTCCCTTCTTAGAGTACCTTCCCTGGGCAGTGGAGGAGGGAAGGTACTGTTGCTGAGTGTGTTAGCTGGAGAAGAATCTAGGCTGAGATGGAATGCAAAATTACAAAAAAACAATGAAATGCAGACAAACAAAACCTGACTTTAAACACATTCAACAAAAATGTCTCATTCATTGAGAAGCTAAGAAGCTTGTACTCTTGATTTAACATAAATGTCCAAGGAGCCATCTCTTTAACGTCAAACATGTCTGTTTTGAAGCCAGCAAGACTGGGGAGGGCAAAACTCAAAACCGCAGCTACTCAAAATAGTATATTAATTTATTAGTCATATGAGAGGCACTAAATATATTTACTGCTTAACTTAGATAAGTGTTTTCCACCACTGGAGACCGGGGAATGTACACAGAAAAGGATAAAATAAAATAAGCATAGAGACTATTAATAGTATAAATTCCATGAAGTTCTCAAACAGAAGACACAGGAACATATTTTCTTTTTTTTAATTTTTTATTTTTTTTTGTCTTTTTGCCTCTTCTAGGGCTACACTTCCGGCATATGGAGGTTCACAGGCTAGGGGTCTAATCGGAACGGTAGCCACTGGCCTACACCACAGCCAAAGCAATGCGGGATCCGAGCTGCGTCTGCAACCTACACCACAGCTCACGGCAACGCCAGATCCTTAACCCACTGAGCAAGGCCAGGTATCAAACCTGCAACTTCATGGTTCCTAGTCGGATTCGTTAACCACTGAGCCACAACGTGAACTCTGAGGAACATATTTTCTAAGGCAGTATGTTTCACTAGAGAAAGTTAATATGAAAATCAAGTTGAATACTTGAGTTGTTGAAAACGGCCCACTGTATAATGCTCTCCACTAATATCCTTGAAAATGTAAAATATCAAGGCTGTCTTTAGTTATTTTGAGGATGCTTACCAGATCACTACCTTTCTCTCTCTTTCTCTTTACCTTTACTTTTCCCCAACTACAGATCTTGTGAAATATGTTTCAGAAGACAAGAAAATGAGGAAGACGTGTGACAGATAAGTATTCTCTCCTGGCCTCTCCTGACATAACTGAATTGCATACGCCATTATGAAAAGTCAAACCTAGTCACAACCTTTGTTTGTAAGTTGAATGCAGGCATCCCTTGTTAGCCAAATCAAATCCATCCCTGAAAGCCTGCTAGTGAATTTTTAGAGTAAGACTCTATGTTTCATTACTTTCAATAGGAACAACACAGTGTACTATATTTGGAACCCTCCCCAAAACCTCAAGCACTTTCCCCAGTTATCACAAAAACACTTTGCAACATCTACCTAACAGTTCATCCTTTGTCTCATTATTTAATACTTACTGTACACCTTGGTGGGTACTGTTATATACCAGACCCAAGGGTACTGTCTAGTTTCAGATATTACTATACGTCCCTTCCATAATGCAACAAACATATACCCTAATATAAAGAGACGGTTAAGCAATAATGTGAAGACAGACAATGAAAACAAATAACACTAGCAAGAGGAATTTAAAAGGCAAGGTAGATTTAAAAATAGTTGCAGGGATTTACCAAAGAGTTGCATTGAGGTCTGAGGGTAAGAGGAGGCTGCTGGATGGGAGGTGAAGGCAAGCAAGAATCACTGGTAAAAGACAAAGAGTGAATGTGGGAGGTCTACCTACGGCCAAATGCAAGGAACTGGCACACAGCCAGCTCCTTGCTCTTGGCAAGTGAGATCCCAGGAGTGGTGGCTGTGCCCTAGGGTCTGAAGCTTTAGATGCAGTAACACTTGATCCCTTGTAACTTCTTACTGAGGCATGGTCTTCCCTAAGGCTCTCGGGCTCACTACTCACAGGTTTTGTTCACCTCCTTAGAAGGATGTTTTATTTCACAATGTGGAGAAGAGAGAGGGGGGCTCAAAAGTACAGTATTCCATGTACTTACACGCAGAGAAAAAAATGAATATCGGTAAAATCTTTCAACAAAGGTTAAAATCAAATAGGATAATGGATAATGTGCAGGTGAGGATAATAAAAAGTAGGTGGCTTTAAACTCTGGAGGAAAAGAGGAAACCCAGAGACCCCCATGTGCTTTCTAGGCTAGAGAAGAAAATAGACCATCAGGGAGTTCCCATTGTGGTGCAGTGGAAATGAATCCTACTAGTATCCATGAGGATGAAAGTTTACTCCCTGCCCTCAGTGGGTTAAGGATCCGGCATTGCCATGAGCTGTGGTGTAGGTCACAGATGCAGCTCATATCCTGAGTTGCTGTGGCTGTGGTATAGGTCAGCAGCTATAGCTCCAATTTGACCCTAGCCTGGAAACTTCCCTATGCCATGGGTGTGGCCTTAAAAAGCAAATAAAAGAAAAAAAGAAAAAAAAAGAAAGAAAGACAGAAAGAAAGAAAGAAAGAAAGAAAGAAAGGAAACAGACCATCAGACCAGGAGGACCCAGGCAACCATCACACAAATGCTTTGTATTCTCATTAATATTTAGGCTTCCCCAAATGACAGTATCTTACTGGTCCCTTAAAAATAATACCATAATGTAAGTAGGTGTTATGGGCTGAATTGTGTACGCCCAAAATTCATGTGTTGACATTATTACCCCTAGTACATAAGAATGTGACTATATTTGGAAACAGTGTCTTTAAAGGACTACTTAATGTTAAATGAGGTCATTGGGGGGACTTTGCTTCAGTATTAACTGGTATCCTTATAAGAGGAGACTGGGATGAAGAAGGATGTGACTATATGAGGACACAGAGGGCTGTGACCATACGAGGAGGCAGTGATAAAGCAACCATCTTTAAACCTGTCAGCACTTTGATCTTGTACTTCTAGCCTCCAGAACTGTGAGAAAATAAATTTCTGTTGTTTAAACCACCTGGTCTGTGGTGTTTTGCTATGGCAGCTCTAGCAAATGTACACAGTAGGGCGGTTAGTATTCCATCTATTTTAAATATAAGAACATTATAGAGGAGAGGGATCAAGATGGTGAGGAGTAAGACGTCTCACTCACCTTCTCCCACAAACACATCAAAAAAACACATCTACGCGTAAAATGACTCGCACAGAACATCTACTGAATGCTGGTGGAAGAACTTCAACCTCCAAAAAGGGCCAGAAACTCTTGACATAATTGGGCAGAACTGAAGAAAAAAAGAGAGAAAAAGAGAAAAGGAATCAGGACGGGACTAGCATTCCTGAGAGGGAGCTGTGAAAGAGAAAAAGCACCCACATCCTGGGAAGCCACCTAACCAACAGGGAGATCAGCCAAGACAGAGGGCCTCAAAATCACCGAGAAAAGCACAGCATCTGGACTGAGGAGGGTGAAGTAGAGTGTGAGCCTCAGAGATCATCCAAACCACTGGCCCAGACACCACAGACTGAGATGCTCCGGAGGGGGCTGAGTGCTGCGACTTAGGCTCCGGAGGTCAGTCCCAGGGAAAGGATTGGGGTTGGCTGTGTGGTGACAGCCTGACAGGCTAAGGACTAGTGTGCCACGGGCAGGGGAGTGGAACACCATGGCAGAGGGAACCTGGGAGAAGATCTGGGCCAGCAGGGGAAGCAAGCTGCCATTATGGGGGAGGGTGAGAGAAGGACAGGCAGGCCACTATAGGAATCTCCCCATGAAGGCACCTGTGGGCTCTCAGAGGGTGGGGTGGCTCTGGCACAGACTACGGGTGGCAAGAAGCCATTTGCTCAGGCTACGGGAAACTGGATGCTTCTTGGGCAGGCTGCAGGTGGTCAGGCACCTCTTAAGTGGGCTGGGAGCAGCGGAGGGCTAAGTGCAACATGGTGCCTCTTGCATGATCTACAGGCAGCAGGGACAGACTGTGGTGGTCTTCTCAAGGCTGGAGGGAGGCATGGCTGGCCACCACAGGGGGCCTGTGAGTGGGCTCTGCCTGCAGCCCCAGTCACCAAAAGAGGGCACTGCAACCAAGCACCAAACGCTGCTGCCCTGGGAACACACCCACCCTGCAGCTGCCAGTACCAAATACTCTGGGTGGCACCCAGACACTTGATCACTGTCCCTTCCCAAGACCCTACAATCAGTAGCAGTTGGTGCAGCACCTTCAGCATGGGCTAAGTGGGATAGGGTGCTTTCTGTGTGGTCTGCAGGTGGCAGGGGCAAACCACTGCAGTTATCACTGACCCCAGAGGTTGGCATGGCCCACCACCATTGGGGTTTCGTGAACAAGAACCACTTGTAGCCCCAACCACCTCAGAGGGCACCAGGGGAGAACACTGTCACAGAACACCACCTGTCGCTGCTCTCATTCCCCTGGGAGCACACACGCCCAGCTGCTGCCACTGCCAAATGCTCTGGGCAGTGCCCACATGCTTGATCTCTGTCACTTTCCAGGATCCTACAACTAGAAGCAGTCTGTGAAGCACCTCCTGTGTAGGCTAAGTGAGACAGGGTGTTTCTTGTGTGGTCTGCAGGTGGCGGGGACAAACCACCACAGTTATCACTGACTCTAGAAGTGGGCGTGGCTTGCTACCACTAGGGGTCCCTCAACAGGCACAACTTGCAGTTCCAATCACCTCAGAGGAAGGCATTGCAAAGGAATTTGTTCTCACTCCCCTGGGAACTCACTCACCTTGCTGCTGCCACTGCCAAATGTTCTGGGCACCTTGTCAATCTGCATAAGGTTTATTACCACTTCCCATGGCCCTGCACCTACAAGTAGACAGCGGCATCTTCCCGCAGGTCCTTGCTGCTACTAAGAGCCCAGCAACCAGGCACTGACTACTAGCCCTATGCATTGCCTCCTTCTCCCTGGAAACACACTCAACACCCTGGGGATAATAGTCTGCTCACACCAAAGAAAGAGACAGCAAATATTCAAACTCCCATACCAAAATAAAATAGTAACCCTCCAAAAAATACAAAAGGGTGCTCCTGCATAGAAGTAGCCCCCAAGACTACAGAAAAATAAAAACAAAAGCAAGAAGAAGCTCAAAAACCATTCCCAGTTAAAGGAACAGGAGAATTCACCTCAAGTAACAAACAATGAAACAGACCTCTGCAGTCTGACAGACACTGAGTTCTAAAGGGAGAGACTGAAAATACTGAAGGAATTAAGACTGAATATCAAGGAATTAAGAGCAGAAACAAACAGTAATGCAGACTCCTTTAGAAAAGAATCAGAAAATACAAGGAAGAACATAGAAAAATTAGAAAATTCATTTGCAGAGCTGCAAACTGAGCTAAAGTCACTAAAGAGCAGAATGGATAATGCAGAGGAATGAATCAGTGACTTGGAAGATAGAATAACGGAAATCAGGACAGCAGACAGAAAACCAAATGAAAAGGCACAAAAGCAATGTAAGAGATATATTGGATAATATAAAGCAGGACAATCTATGCATAATAGGAATTTCAGAGGGAGAAGAAAAGGAAAGGGGATTGAAAATACATTTGAAGAAATTATGACTACAAACTTTCCAAATCTAAGGGAAACCGATATCAAGATACAGGAAGCACAGAGGGCCCCAAACAAGTTGAACTCAAATAGGACCACACCAAGACATATTATAATAAAAATGGCAAAAGTTAAAGAGAGGATTCTAGAGGCAGCAAGAGAAAAACAAACCATTAATTATAAGGGAAACCCCATATGGCTGTCAGTTGATTTCTCTACAGAAACACTACAGGCCAGAAGAGAGTGGCAAGATATATTCAAAGTTCTGAAAGGAAAAAAATTGCAACCCAGAATATACTATCCAGCAAGAATATCATTTAAAATACAAGGGTAAATAAAGAATTTCTCCAACAAACAAAAGCTAAAAGAGTACAGCAATACTAAACCCATTCTAAAAGAAATACTGAAAGGGCTTCTCTAAATAAAAAAAAAAGTAAGAAGAAATAGAATGGAGGAAACCACAATCAGAAAACAATCACTTAAATAAGCCAGCATATATATCTAAAAGAAGAGGGAAAAAAATACTGTAAAACCAATGATAAACACAAGGAACAGCAGAAGGATACACATGACATGGCAAAAAAGGACTAAGAAATCATAGGATGTGGGGAAGGAAAGTAAGAAAATATAGATTCATTTTCTTTTTTCTTTTTCTTTTCTTTTTTTTTTTTTGAATAATGTGTTTGAGCCTATATGACTATCAGGCTAAAGCAAGTGATACAGGAAGGGGCTGACATACTTAAAAAACAGGGTAACCACAAACCAAAACCAAACATTACATTACAAAAACTAAAAATAAAAGTACTGAGGTATAAAATAAATGGAAATCATCCAACCAAAAAAAGGAGGAAAAGAGAAACACAGAATCAACTGGAAAACAAGGTTTAAAATGGCAATAAATACATATCTATCAATAATTACCTTAAATGTCAATGGACTGAATACTCCAATCAGAAGACGCAGAGTGGCAGACTGGATAAAAAGGCAAAAACCTACACTCTGCTGTCTAGAAGAGATTCACCTTAGGACAATGGACACATATAGATTGAAAGTGAGGGGATGAGAAAAGACATTTCATGCCAATGGACAAGACACGAAAATGGGAGTTGCAATACTCACATCAGACAAAATAGATTTCAAAGTCCATAAAGAAAGACCATGAAGGACACTATTTAATGGTAAAAGGATTCATCCAAGAAGAGATTACAATTATCAATATATATGAGACACTATTTAATGGTAAAAGGACTCATTCAAGAAAAGGATATTACAACTGTCAATATATATGCCCCTGATATAGGAGCACCCAGATACCCACAACAAATACTAACAGATATAAAAGGAGAAATTGATGGGAACACAATAATTGTAAGAGACTTTAACACTTCACTCACATCAATGGACAGATCCTCTAGGCAGAAAATCAGTAAAGCAACAGAGATCCTAAAGGACACAATAGAAAAGTTAGACCTAATTGGCATTTTCAGGGCATTACATCCAAAAAAAATCAGAATAAACATTATTCTCAAGTGTACATGGAACATTCTCAAGGACAGATCACATACTGGGGCACAAAGCTAAGCTTAACTAATTTAAGAGTATAGAAATTATTTCAGGTATCTTCTCTGACCACAATGGCATGAAACTAGAAATCAACCACAGGAAAGGAAATGAGAAAAAACTGACTACATGGATACTAAACAACATGCTACTAAAAAATGAATGGGTCAATGAGGAAATCAAGAAAGAAATTAAAAAATATTTCGAGACAAATGATAATGAAGACACAACCACTCCACATCTATGGGATGCTGCAAAAGCAGTGCTCAGAGGGAAATTCATAGCAATACAGGTCTTCCTCAAAAAAGAAGAAAAATCTCCAGTTGACAACTTAACCCACCACCTAAATGAATTAGAAAAAGAAGAACAAATGAAACCTAAAGTAAGTAGAAGGAAGGAAATCATAAAGATCTGAGAGGAAATCAATAAAATAGAGATTTAAAAAACAATGGAAAAAAATCAATAAAACCAAGAGCTGATTCTTGGAAATGGGAAACAAACTTGACAAACCTCTGGCCAGACTCACAAGAAGAGGAGAGAAAAAACCCAAATAAACAAAATAAGAAATGAAAAAGGAGAAATCAAAATGGATACTGCAGAAATACAAAAAAACATAAGAGAATACTATGAACAATTCTATGCCAACGAATTCAACAACCTAGAAGAAATGGACAACTTTCTAGAAACTTATATCCTGCCAAAACTGAATAAAGAAGAAACAGATCAACTGAACAGACTGATCACTAGAAATGAAATTGAATATGTAATAAAAACACTCCTTGTAAACAAAAGTCCAGGACCAGATGGCTTCACAGGAGAATTTTACCAAACATACAAAGAGAAATGCATACCCATCCCCCTTAAACTTTCCCAAAAGACTGAAGAAGAAGGAACACTTCCAAAGACATTCTATGATGCCACTGTCATCCTAATACCAAAACCAGACAAAGATACCACAAAAAAAAAAAAAAGCTATAGGTCAATATCTCTGATGAATATAGACGCAAAAATTCTCAATAAAATTTTAGCCAACTGAATCCAACAGCATATAAAAAAGATCATACACCATGACCAAGAGGGATTCATCCCAGGTTCACAAGGATGGTTCCACATATGCAAATCAATCAACATCATACACCACATTAACAAAAGCAAAGTCAAAAACCACATGATCATCCCAATAGATGAAGAAAAAAGCATTTGACAAAGTCCACCACACATTCATGATAAAAACTCTTACCAAAGTGGGTATAGAGAGAACATACCTTAACATAATCAAAGCCATTTTTGACAAACCCACAGCAAATATAATACTCAACGGAGAAAAGCTGAAAGCCTGACCACTAAAATCTGGAACAAGACAAGGATGCCCACTGTCACCACTGTTATTCAACATAGTACTGGAAGTCCTAGTCACAGGAATCAGACCAATAAAAGAAATAAAAGGTATCCAACTTTTAAGAGATGAGGTAAAACTGTCACTGTATGCAGATGACATGATACTATATATTGAAAACCCTAAAGACTCAACCCAAAAACTATTCCAACTGATCAACAAATTCAGCAAAGTAGCAGGATATAAGTTTAACCTTCAGAAATCAGTCACATTTCTGAATACTAAAAATGAAATATTAGAAAAGGAATACAAAAACACAATACCTTTTAAAATTGCACACCAAAACATCAAATACCTGGGAATAAACCTGACCAAGGAGGTGAAAGACTTATATGCTGAGAACTGTAAAACATTAATCAAGGAAATTAAAAAGGATGCAAAGAAATGGAAAGATATTCCATGCTCCAGGGCTGGAAAAATTAATATTGTAAAAATGGCCATACTACCCAAAGCAATCTACAGATTCAATGCAATCCCTATCAAATTACACATGACATTTTTCACAGAACTAGAACAAACGATCCAAAAATTTATATGGAATCACAAAAGACCCAGATTTGCCAAAGCAATCCTGAGGAACAAAAACCAAGCAGGAGGCAGCATAACTCTCCCAGACTTCAGGCAATATTACAAGGCCACAGTAATCAAGACAGTGTAGTACTGGTACAAAAACTGACATACAGACCAATGGAGCAAAGTAGAGAACCCAGAAATTAACCCAGACACCCACAGTCAATTAATCCTCAACAAAGGGGGCAAGAATATAAAATGTGAAAAAGACAGTCTTTTCAGAAAGTGACGCTGGGAAAACTGGACAGCCACATGTAAATCAATGAAACTGGAACACACCCTCATGCCATGCACAAAAATAAACTCAAAACTTACACATTCTGAGTAAGACAAGACACCGTCAAACTCCTGGAAGAGAACATAGGCAAAACATTCTCTGACATTAACCTTTCAAATGTCTTCTCAGGTCAGTCTCCCAAGGCAACAGAAACAAAAACAAAAATAAAGCAATGAGACCTAATCAAACTGACAAGCTTTTGCACAGCAAAGGAAACCATAAAATAAAAAAGACAACTTACAGAAAGGGAGAAAATAGTTTCAAAGGATGCAACTGACAAGAGCTAAATCTCTAAAATATACAAACAATTGACACAACTCAACAACAAAAAAGCCAACAACCCAATTGAAAAATGGGCAAAAGACCTGAATAGACATTGCTCCAAAGATATACAGATGGCCAACAAGCTCATGAAAATATGCTCAACATCACTGATTACTAGAGAAATGCAAACAAAACTACTAGGAGGTACCACTTCACACCAGTCAGAATGGCTATCATTAATAAGTCTACAAATAACAAATGCTCAAGAGGGTATGGAGAAAAGGGAACCCTCCTGCATTGTTGATTGGAATGTAAATTGGTACAACTACTATGGAAAACAGCATGGAGGTACCTTAGAAAACTGTACATAGAACTACCATATGACCCAGAAACCCCACTGCTGGGCACATACCCAGACAAAACTTTTCTTGAAAAAGATACATGCACTCGCATGTTCATTGCAGCACTATTCACAATAGCCAAGACATGGAAACAACCTAAATGTCCATCAACAGATGACTGGATTAAGAAGATGTGGTATATATGTACAATAGAATACTACTCAGCCATAAAAAAGAACAAAATAATGCCATTTGCAGCAACATGGATGGAACTAGAGCCTCTCATATTAAGTGAAGTCAGTCAAGAGAAAAACAAATACCATATGATAGCTCTTATATCTGGAATATAATACATGGCAAAAATGAAACTTCCAACAAAAAAGAAATTCACGGGCATGGAGAACAGACTTGTGATTGCCAAAGCGGGGTGGGGCAGGGGGAGGAACTGGAAGGGACTGGGAATTTGGGGTTAATGGATGCAAACTATTGCCTTTGGAATGGATAAGCAATGAGATCCTGCTGTATAGCACTGGGAGTTATGTCTGGTCACTTGTGATGGAGCATGATAATGTGAGAAAAAAGAATGTATACATGCATGTGTGGCTGGGACACCTCACTGTGCAGCAGAAAATTGACAGCACATGGTAAGTCAGCTATAATGGAAAAAATAAAAAAATCATTACAAAAAATTTTAAAAAGAACATTATAGATTCAGAAAAATCAAAGATTTGTTCAAACTTACACATTTCAATGTAAAAAATCCGACAAGGATACCAGTCTCAGCTCCCATCCTTGTGCCCTTTCAGCTAACCAGGATAAGGACACACTGCTGGCCTTGCTACACCCCTACAAATCAAGTTTCTTGAGGAATGGGTTCTGCCTGTATTTCCCAGAGTAGGGAAATGTTGAGCCCTGTTTTTGCCTAGGGCAGTTTACCTCTGGCATCAAGTGGCCTCTGAACTTTTTTTTATAATTCAGTGGTGAAGTTGGAAAGAACCCCAAAATGAGAGTGTAGAAGGTTGCCTGCAAACTGTACACTCTAGCATTGTCTATATTGATTTTAGTTAGTACCACAGTACTATCAAGTGAAATATAGTTGGCTTATATTTTTTAGGAAAAGGAAAATGAATAGGAAATTGCATTAGAAAGGCTATTTTTTTTTCTTTTTCAGCACTGATGGCATACGAAGTCACTGGGCCAGAGATGGAATATGAGGCAGCAGCTGCAACCTATGCTGCAACTGCAGCAATGCTGGATCCTTAACCCTCTGTACCAGGCCAGGGATCTAACCCTAGCTGATGCAGAGATAATACCAGATCCTTAACATGCTGTGCCTCAGGGGAACTCCCTAGAAAGGCCATTTTAAAATTTTATTGTGTGGACTGAGCCCCACAGTTTTACATTCCATTCAGATATGAGAGGGCATGAAAGGTGGGGCCAGATGCACTCCTCTGGTCTTTTCTACCTTAAAAATTCAGTGATGGCAAGTCAGCAATAGAAACTGCAATTGGGTCACTTCTATTTTACATACATCTATTTTGCGTTTCCTGTATAAACATCCACAATGACCACCCACTGCCTAGAAGCTGAAGTTCAAAATTCCAAGTACCAGCATGGAAAAGCTCCCATGATCTGGCTCTCACTGACTTTTTCATTCTTATCTCATTTCCTCATCTCTTCACCTATACACCTCATGCTCTTAGCAATTTTTGAATGCTCACATTTCTCCGAAGATACCACCCCTGTCGTTTGTGCCTTTGTTCATGTCCTTTCCTCGCCCTTCATCATATTATGTGTCTGCCAGGGCCCTATTTATTTTTTTTTAATTCAACCTCTTGGTCATCTCTTGAACCTCTCAAAACTCTTTTTCCTTGTAGCATAATCAACCCCCATCTTGCTTATCCACACTTCTAGTGTGTTGCCTATTCCTTTGTCATAGGGATAACTGTTTATTTATATACATAAACCCACCAACTTAACTCACATGATACACTGTGATATTTAGGAAAATGGGAACATGGCTCATTTATTTTCATATCCCCAACCCCAGCACAGAGCCCGTGGCATTTTTTTTCCTAACTGTTAGCTTTATTTGACTTTCAGTTCCATCCACAATTGTTCTGAGAAGGAAAACCAAGGGATTCACAATTGTGGACTGCTACATATAACATACAACAAAGCCATTCATTAAATATCCGTCAATATGTCAAAACAATGGAAAACCAACTAATCTAAGTAACTCCTGGGAGAAGCTGCAGTTAACATTGGTCAACTGGACCACAATAGGGAAAAGAAGCTCTTCGAGCCACTTTGAGTATTGAGAACAATGGTGAAGACTGACCCTCTAGTCCAAGGAGAATGTTTTTTTTTTCTTTTTTGGGGGGCCATGCCCGGGCATGCAGAAGTTCCTAGGCCAGGTATTGAACTCATGCCACAATAGCTACCCAAGCCACAGAAATGACGATGCTGGATCGTTAACCTGCTAGGCCACCAGAGAACTCCCCAATGAGAACACTCTTGAATGTACACTATGTCAGATCACTGAGAAACAATAGATGTGAAATCCAAAATATAGGCAATACTGTCTTCTACTTTGACAGACTATGCAATGTAAACAAATGCAGATCCCTTCATTTTTAAGACAACCTCTAACCCCTTATCACTCCAATAATTATGCCATAGATGCCCAAGCCCTGAAGCAAGGAATTCAGCTGGGGTCAAAAGTCAAACCAGATATCTGGTTCCATTTGAACTTATTACCAAAAAAAGCAAAGGCTTTATCCAGAGCATTTTCCACATAGTTTGTAATGTGGTTCCTCAGCTTATTTTTGGCTTGTGTGACGGAACCAGTGGGTGTCTCAATCACAGATGGACACTGAGGAACGTGCCTGCATGACGACAAACTTCCTGCCAGGTTGGGATCCCCAGCACTGGAAACAGCCTCCCAGTGACTCACTGTTCTCCAATGGATCTCATGGGATTTCCCACAGCATCACAGAGCCCCTACTCTGCCGAGAGGGAGGATCTGCCCTAACAGCTGCACAGCTCTGACCCCAAGCCCTTCCATGTGAAAAGCACTAGCCCAGCTGGTTGCTGTGTTTCTTTCACTGGGATCTGGTCCCTTTTGTCTCTCTTGTCTAGTATTCTAGAAGGCACCAGAAGGGTAGCTCCCTCTGCCCTGGGAGGAAGACATTTTTGTAAAATTGTCAACTGAACATCTGATGGAACAGTTAATTGAAGGCATTTTGGGCTGTATGTGAAAAGGCACTTGGAATGTGAATGAGACAGTCATCTGAGAAATTAGGAAAGGTGAACTACTTAAGTTACAAAAAGTTGCTGCAACCTAACATGGTCTGTGGAGAGTAACATAATCCTACCTAAACATAGAAGAGATAAAGAAATACTCACTAAATTCCCTTTCCTAACCGCAGACAAAACGTAAGCTTGTTTGTATCTAATATAACTCAGCTCAAGAGTACACAGAATGGCTACTCCATACTGCCTGGATTTAGCAGAGAATGGATCTTTGCTGCTTTGAGGAGCTTGATTTTGATAATAATGATGTGTGTGCAAACTGACAATCCCAGAGAGCAAAGAGAATGCTTTTGATGCTTCTAATGGTGTGCCCAGATTCTCCCAAATGAGTATGACCAGCTGATTTACAATTATAAGACAACTATGTACTGTATACTGTTCTCTATTCCAATCCAGCGGGCTCCCTCCTTGTGCTCTGAGCAGGGGGGTTTCTGCATCCCACTGTGGCTACATGTAAACAGTAGCTCTCCACCCAAATTCTGGTAATGTCACATCAGAGCCATGTCTGGTGTTACAGGAACATGTTATCATGACATGAACATGTCTGTTAAACCCAAGGGAGACCGTGTGTGTATGTGTGTGTGCGAGCATACATGCGTGTGTCCAAGTGGCAATTTTCAACAAGCACCAGGTTTTCTTGTTGCAGTGAGTGAGCTTAGGCTAGCAACAAGCTCTGGAGGCAGGCTAGCAACAAGCTCTGGAGGCAGACTAGCTGTGTGATCCTAGGCAAGTTAGCTAACTTTTATAAGGCTTTGCTCCCTTAAACATGAAATGGCAATACTATCCATTAGAGGAATTGTGTCCATTTTGGAGATAATGTACATAAAATATCCGGAAGTCAGGAGGAGCTCAATACATTAGATCAGTTTTTTTTATTATAATTATTAAATTGGAAAGCTATTATTTCACACACTAGCTTCTTTTTTTTTTTAACCAAGTGTATCTTTCCAGAAACATCACAAGGAAACCATTCCTCAGGTTATCTCTTTTTCCTTGAAGAATTCTCTGATCAAGGGCTCATGGAAATCTGAGGCGAAGAACAGAGGGGAGCTTGAAAGCAGTGGGTCAATGGACCATTTATTGGTCAATAATGGTTAATAACAGAAAGCTTTCCTCAGGAAATGATAAGAAAAGGATGAGTCTAGTGATCTATCTCCTTAAAAGGCAAAAGTAAAGGCTCACTGATTTTCAATTTACATAAATCTCTGAATTAATGCCACTTGTAGGAGAGGGTGTTGCTTATAAATGCTATTCAAACTTTAGTCCAAACAAGCTCATTATTAAAGAAAGAAGGTTCTAGACTTCATTCACTCAATCATCACAAGAAAACAGAAGCAGAGAATTCAAAATCCACATAACATATCGGATCTACACAGATCACGTCTACACAGATTCTTTTAATTGAATGGGCATTGCTCACAGTGAAGTTCCCTCCTTTATACGATCACAGCTGCAGTATAAGAAAAACCTTCCTTGACAGCTCTCATGATCGTTATTACCATTGACCCCCTCTTGCATTTATTTCAACTGCACCCTCACAAGCCTGCCTGTCAACAGTTGGGTCTGAACTCAGAGTCGATACTCCTTGAAACAAAGAGTTGACCACCCAAATGATGCCTTATTACAACCCACAGAAGCTTCAATGAAAACGAAAGCCAGCTACCCTCATAAGAACCTATATGGATTGATGCTGATTCCAAAACGAAGGGTGAGTTCTATTTCCGGTAAACTCAATTCAAGATTTTCAGGGGTTGTATATTTGAACAGGCAGATGATTACCTAAAGGACAATCCAAAAACACTTCAAGTGTCACTTCACAGACCAAAGTGTAGTTTATTAATGGGTCTTTTAAAAAATCAGTAATAAGAGCTTAAGTTTAAAAAATACTAACTTCGTCGGCGGCAAGATGGTGGAGGAATAAGAGGTCGCACTCACCCTCTCCCACAAATACATTAAAAAAAACCCCACATCTAAATATAAAACAACTTGCACAAAACATCATCTGAATGCTGAATTTAAACCTCCAAAAAATGCAAGAAACTCTTGACATAACTGGGTAGAACAACAGAAAAAGAAAAAGAGAGAGAGAGAGAGAAAAGGAATCAAGACAGCACCAGAGCCCCAGGGAGGGAGCTGTGAAAAAGAAAAGGAACCCACACCCTGGGAAGCCACCTAACCGATGATAGAGCTAGATGAACCCCAAATGCTGAGAAAAACGCAGCAGCTGGATTGAGAATGGCAAAGCGGAGTTAGAGACTCATACAGGTGAACTGAATGCTGGTACAGACATCACAGCCTGAGGCGCAGGGTGGGGGCTAGGAACTGAGACTTAGGAATGGAGGTTAGTCCCCGGGAGAGGGCTGGGGTCAGTGGTGTGGAGACAGCCTAGGGAGGAGTGCAAGGTGGGCGGGAGGACAATACTCTATGGACTGTGGAGTGTAAAGCCAGGACAGAGGGAACCTGGGAAGTCTGGTCCCACAGGGAAGGCAAGCCTCCACTGTTGGGGAGGAGGAGAGGAGGAGGGGCTGACCGCCATAGGAAGCACCTTGAACTAGCAAGGAGGGGAGGGCAGTGGAGCCCCCACCACAGAGACAGCAGCAGCAGCTGGGCGGAGCCAGTGGAGGCAGCAGTGGTGGAGGGGTGGAGCCTGCACCAGCCCGCGGAGCCAGTGTCTGTGGTGGAGCGGAGCCAGCGCCAGCCCTCAGAGCCAGCACCTGCAGTGGGGTGAAGCCCACACCAGCCCACAGAGCCAGCGGCGGCAGTGGGACGGAGCCTGTGCCAGTGGTGGGGCAAAGCCTGCACAGCGGAGCCCAAGGAGCCAGCAGGGGTGGTGGGGCAGATCGGGCACAGGCCCCCAGCAGCCTGAAAGCATGAGCCAAGGGCATCAGTGAGCTAAGTGCCACAAGGGGCCTGCCAAGTACCAGAGACTGTTCACTCCTGGGAACACACAAACCCCACTGCTCCCACTGCTGAGTGCTCTGGGTAGTACCTGATCTCTATCACTCCCCAAGACCCTACAACTAAGAACCACCTATATAGCACCTCTTACGTAGGCTAAGTGAGACAAGTTGCTTCATGCATGGACTACAGGTGAAGGGGGCAAACCACCACAGTTATCACTGGCTCTAGAGTCGGTTATGGCCCACTTCCACTAGGAGTCCCTGAACAGGTACCCTCTGTGGTTCCAATCACCTCAAAGGAGGACTTTGCAATCAAACACTAGCTGTTGTGGCTCTCACTCCCCCAGGAAATCATACTTCCTGATGCTGCTACTGCCAACTGCTCTGGACACCTTGTAGATCTGCCTAGAGCTCTTTACCACTTCCCAGGGCCGGGCAACTAGGAGTAGCCAGTGCCACCTTCCTGCAGATCCTTACGGAAGTTAAGAACCCAGAGACTAGGCACCAACTGTTGCCCCTAGCCATTTCTTCATTCTCCCAGAAAACACTCGGAGTACCATTGAGAAAACAGCCTGCTTACTCCAAAAAAGAGACACCAAATATTCAAACTCCCACACCAAAAATAAATAGTAACCCCACCAAAAAATACAAAGGGGTGCTCCTGCCTAGAAGTAGCCTTACAAGACTACAGTGTGGCTTCCCCAAACTCACAGAAAAAGAAAACCACAAGCAAGATGAAGAAGCTCAAAAACCACTGCCAGTTAAAAGAACAGGATAAGTCATTTAAAGCAGCCAACAATGAAACAGACCTCTGCAGTCTGACAGAAAT
>PVHT020001751.1:2970755-3076124 GCA_004024745.2 Catagonus wagneri
AAAAGGCCTTGAAAGACTTAATCAGATTATAATAAAGCAGAACATGGTATTCAAAATCGAAATCTAAATTTCTCTAACCCACTGGCTTGCTGGTCTCCAAACATTACTAGGCTATTGAATATTATGGACTAACAGGTGAAAATATTAGCCTCTACTTTCATTATTCAAAATGTTTAATTATTTTGTTAATGCATCAGAATGGGCCTTTGATCCATGAAATCCCGTTTGATATTTGAGTATAACCAATGTTATAACCCCAAATTCACCAGATATATCAGCTTTGCTCCTGAGGATGTATTCCCACATGAAAATTCACTATTCATGCCTCGCCTCAATCTTTAGGAATTTCCCTCTTTGGAGATAGCTGCCCTTAAAGATGCCCAAACAGGCCTCTAAAGAACCTTTTTTTTTCCCTCTCTCAAAAAGGCAGCCTGGGTTTTCCTATTCCTCTCTCGGCCTGTTTTGCATCTGCCTTCTCTCAGATGTGTCCTTCCAGGAGAGTAGCTTGGAAAAGGAGAGAGAATAAATGCCTTTGGTTGAATTACTTGCCAAGAAAATCTGAATTTTACATCTGGAATACCCCTTTCAGACCCACCATTTTTAGATACACAAAAAATGATCATTGTTTTTGAGTTGTGCAAAGAGAGCAATAATGTGAGGAATGTTTTAGACTTCATAGGCAAGAAAATGTCTAGCGAATGGATGTGATCCCAGTCTTCCTCTTCTTCCCAAGAGTTGTTTTTCCTCTAGCACCTTTTTGACCACGCTTACTTCTACCTGCCATAAGTTAACTGGCCTCAGTTCACTGATGATAAGTTACAAAATAAACATGTTTCTGACTTTTTGTTGTTCTTTTTACGTCCACACCTGTGGCATATGGAAGTTCCCAGGCTAGGGGTCCAATCAGAGCTGCAGCTTCAGGCTTATACCACAGCCACAGCAATGAGGGATACAAGCTGCATCTGCAGTCTAAACATT
Organism: Catagonus wagneri; assembly: GCA_004024745.2. Classification (NCBI taxonomy): domain Eukaryota; kingdom Metazoa; phylum Chordata; class Mammalia; order Artiodactyla; family Tayassuidae; genus Catagonus; species Catagonus wagneri. The sequence goes on from PVHT020001751.1 coordinate 2,971,734, forward strand.
TTTTTTTTAAAGAAAACAACTTTCACAAGCAATTTTTTAAAAGTATGTTGAGTCTTGGTTTTGTCTTTGGGTAAGCATGTTGAGTCTTTGGTTTTCTCTTCACTCCCCCGCCCCATCTCATTTACCCCATCCCTGTAGGCCATCAAAGGCTGCTTCCTATTTACCTCCTTCCTCAAGAAAAGGGCAACCCTCCCTCCTAGAACTCAGACTGGATTTCTTCTCAGATCCTCAAGAAAGAATCTGATCAGTCACAAAGTTTTCCCAAACTCCTTAGAAGAAAACTGTTGAATCTCTTTATAGTGATCCTGAAATTAACACATTTTAATCCTTCCAAAGGTTTGTTTGCACATTGATGGATTTCTCTCAACTGATGTGGCATCATGCTCTCTTCCCACATCCCATATTGTTTAGAAAGAATTCATATTTCACAGGAGAGAAGAGCGGGGAAGAAAACTGGATCTGAACAAAGCACAACTGTACATTTACCATCCTTCCCCAAGCCTCTAAATCACTGAGTTATTCTATCAGACTTAGTTCATCCATCATTGCTAAGTGTCAGGGTGCTTTTTAATCTCCAGTCCCAGGACAATAGTTCATAATGGAAGTACCTCTCCCAAGAAATATTGATACACAGAAAAGAGCCAGGACCAGGCAGGCAAAATCCCTATCTGATGAGGCAAGGTATATATTTGGCTCATGTCTTAGATATACAAAGCAGGTCAAGAAAATTAGGTGAACTTTCAAGACAGAAAAGCAAATAAGTTTGTAGGGGTTTCTGACAGAGCTACCAAGGGCAGCTGGTTGCTGGGCAGGGGACAAGGAGAAGCCTTATGAAGTCTAAATATCTAACTGGTCCCCCAAGAAGCTGTAAGATGACCAGGCATTAGGAGAATGCACAGGGCAAAGATTCGTCCATTCAGGCAGAAGGAAGAGAAAGAATTCTGGGTATTTGCTCCAGATTTGGAAACAAGCATTTAGTACCAGGGAACAAGGGCATTTCGGTTAGCAATCTCTCTCAATCTCTCTCACTCTCTCTCTCTCCCCATACCTGAACAACTGAAGTATGGAAAACAGAATTGCAATTCAGATAAAGCTCCAACAGAAGTCTCCATTGTTCCCCGATGGAGTGTCCACCGGCATGCAAGCAGCAGTTCAGATTACATACAGATTTCCACCCTCAATCAGCCCCTAATTAGAATGAAAACCTCCTTCCATCTGCTCGTTAAGTCTCACAAACCCTCTTTTCCCTTTGGGCTCAACCTTCTCAAATTGGTCTCTGCCCAACTTTAGATTAACTTGGAAAGTCTGAAGTATTCTGGCATGTGGTGAGGGTGCGAAACATGTCCTTTAAAAAAAAAAAAAAACTTGATTCTTAAAAAAAATCAAACTTTTAAAGTAATTAAGGTGAAAATAACTTCAGAGGCTTGCTTGTACACTTGGAATGTTACTAGTTGAAAAGAACTGCAGAAGAGCTGTTCAAAGCTCAACCAAACAAGAAGGCTGCAAAGAGACCTTGATACAGATGCTCTCAATTACACTGTAGTTGCAAAATGCTCAGCAGGACTCGAAAGTGACGAGGTCATTGCCCAACCTCGCAGTGCTACATCTTGTGTTTGCTGGCAGAGGGGGAAATGTGTGTGAACACTATGGGGCAACTCAAAAAGGTGTGGGGAGAAGCAGCTTTTGAAGCAGCTACTTAGGGAGAAGAGTTTCATTTATACCCTTGAGATTGCAGAAATACAAACTTGCTCAATACCACAATGACACAACTTGGACAAGCGGGGTTTCCCCTTTCCTTATATGCAATCTCATACTTTCTATGCAATCTCAACTTTCTCTGCAATTTGTAAAATCAAATATGAAAAACTGCCTTTAAAATATGATTTCTAAGATCCTTTACCTTACTCCTGTGGCCTCCCTACCCCACCTCATCTCCACAATAAAACAGGTCAAGTCAAATATTCATGGTCCAGGTAATGTCCCTTGTGGTCTTGTGACCCAATGCAGATAAGCACAGTGCAAATGGCTGCTGGAAATACTTCCACAGCATTGTAGAGACCTGATTCTGTCTTTCTCTCCCCGGTTCAACCACGTTTACCTCTTCAGGTACTCCTCCTAGGAAAGTCTTACATATTCTGAGGGCCTGGCAAGATACCTTTTTATGCACTATTTCAACCAACCTCATGCTTCAGCAACCCTCCTAGGAAGTGGATGGAGAACTCAGTCCCTGAATTTAGTCTCTCAGATTCTCAGTGTTGGGTTCAGCATTTGATTTAGTCTTAGGAGTAAAGCAACTTTGTGTGACCACTTGGATGGCACCTGTCCCTCACCTCCCCTTCCCTTTCTTTCATGACCCAAGCATTTATTGAGCACTTCTGTGTATCTTCCTCTATGCTAGTGTTCCGGGAATACGGCTAGAAAAGACTAATAGAGCAGTCTCTCTGATTTTACGTTGCTTAAAATCTAGCAGACATTCAAGAGTCTCTAATGCATGCTGAAACAAATACTGACTCAAATGCAGTAGTGGTTAATTTCTCACGCATATAAAGTGAAAAATGAAAACAAAACAAAGCAAAAAACAGGAGGTTTTGAGACGCAGGCAGCTGTCCCCCAAGTATTGAAGCGGGGATCCAAGATTTTTCTATTTTGTGGCTCTGCCATAGTCAACACTTGTCTTTTTAAAGTTACCATTGTTATCTGTGTGGAGCCACTGCATGAGGAAAGACTGGGGGGAGGGGTGGGGGTATGCAGAAGGTAGTTTGGGTCAGTCTATGCAAAAGCCACTGCTCAGTCACGCAGTCTCCCCTAACTGCAGGGAAGGCTAGGAAATGCAATCTCATGGGTACAGGAGGAAGAAGAAGAAACAGTTTTCATAAACAGTTAACCAGTCATTTCCAAGAGGTCAGAAGATGAAATAGGAAAAAGAGAAGGAGATCCTAGAGCAGAATTCAGGGAGGGCAGAATTCACATGAAGAAAGGAAGAGAAAATAGAAACCAGAGCAACCTAGGGGCATTCAGAGCAACCACAGGGCTTCCTGTGATTTGTGGAGGCACTTGCGAGGCCCTTGCCAGATGAAGAACAACATGTCAGGTGAATCTCTGAGAGAAAAATGGATCCTCAGAGGACAGACAGTGATGCGTGGCAGTCAAGGCCTGAAGGCCAGGATCACCCAAGAGATGAACTGACACATGGTCGCTGGAAGCCCATAAAATCAGCCCACGTGCTTTCCGGTTGAGCTGAAATGTTCATAAAGAAGTCTGCATGCCTGCTGCAAATCAGTCTTACAAACTGGTGACTATGAGATATTTTCATATCTAAATGGGATTTTGGGGGTGGCCACAGTCTGATGTCAACGCTGGGAAACATCACGAGAAATCTGATTTTCCATGTTTTCTTGAACAATCAAAAGACCAGGCAATAGCAATTCCTCACTCTTGAATAGCAATAATCCAACAACTTGGAGTAGCCACACACTTCCTGGGATTGGACCTGCTCTCGCCAATACACCAAAGCCCTACAGCTTCTTTCACTTACATTTTCTCCCTGAGTCATGAGAACATTTGAACTTTGCAGCCCTCACTCTAAACAGTTAAATTCTTACCAGTCAGAAATATAAGGAGAAGAACTAATTCATGGACCTGGGCATTTTCAGGGTCTGACAGCAGCCACCATAGAACACTGATGTATGTACGTACACATATAGGAACACGTGTATGTAAAAGGGCAGCAAGAGACTTTGACTTTTATGTTTACTTGTTTAAGCATCTATTTTCTTCAAACGCGTTGTGAGTAATTTTGACAGCAAGGCTCAGAGCCCCTGGCCCAAAGTCGGGGCTCAGTTAAGGTTTCTAAGAAGAATCATAGTGAGTCTATAACAAAGAATCCTTTGCAATGATCTGAAATAAAACGTGAATAAGACATTGAGACAACATCCCTGACTTGGGACAGATCCCACCATGATCTAGACCCCAAAGCCCCAGTGGGGACTGCTACCCCTGAATGTACCAATGTGCATCCTTTTAGTTTTCCTTCTTAGGACGAGAAGGAAACAAAGCACCCAAGCTGGAGAAGTGAGAGTAAAGTGAGGAAGAAAAGGGCTACTGAAAAGATTCAAGAGTCTGTTGGCTCATGCGAGTTCCCACTGTGGTTCAGGGGCAACAAACCCGACTAGTAACCATGAAGACGTAGGTTTGATCCCTGTCGCAATCAGTGGATTAAGGATCTGGAGTTGCCATGAGCTGCAGTGTAGGTCACAGATGAGGCTCAGATCCTGCATTGCTGTAGCTGTGGTGCAGAAAATCATCTATAGCTCTGATTCGATCCCCAGCATGGGAATTTCCATTTGCTGTCGGTGTGGCCCTCAAAAGCAAAAAATGGAAGAGTCTGTTGGCTCAGATGACCTTATTTGGGTGGTTTCCTGACTGATCACTCTGGAAACCGAGGGTGAACAAGCCATCCAAGCATGGCCACCCGGAGGTCTAGAGAGCTGTACAACAGCAACCAGTTTCCCAGTGCAGCCAGCCAACCCCATGGCCACCTGTTAGAAGAGATCCCTCACAGGCCACATCAACCACCATTTATGGACACTGCAGGAGTTCAGTAAAGATCGGATTGGGTTGAAAGACACTGGAAGGAATTGCATTGATGTTACTGAGAGCCACTTGGGCTACAAGACAGGGAAGCAACCTGGCTGCCCACAAGCTCTGTGCAGAGGGCCTGCCCCTGCTGAAGGACCTAATAATTATCAAAACCAAGCAAGCACATAATCAAGTCTCTTGAGAATGATTAATCCTGGCTGTGAGGATGCCAGGGGGCAAGTGATGTGCCAAGAATTCTCTCGTCAACTCTAAGAGTTACCCGTACAGGGAAACAGGGGCTCAGGCACGAGGTGCCCGGCCAGGCAGAGTGAGAAATGTTGGCACGCTGGCTGCGGGGGCAGGCATGTCTGGGCACAAAGGTGTCAGCCTAGCCTACTAATATTTTTCTTGGGCAACAATGAAAGTCGTGCTGGAAGTATCTTTCTATTCACTCTTACGCTAACCCTTCTTTCTACTCTCCTAGTTTGCCAAGGGGAAAAAGAGACACAGATGTTTTCTAGCCTTTTCTGGGAAAACTAAAGCAGAGTTCTGGTCATTTTCAGGGACCAACAGTAGCCTCATTCATCCACTCTATCAACATATATTTATTGCCAACCTACCATATGCTAAGTGCTAGGTATAAAGCGATAGCCAATAGAGATTTGGTCATTTACTCTCTACCTGTAGAGAAAGACAGTGAACCAGTAAACACATACATCATAATAACTGTGGTAAGTGTTTCAAAGAAAATGAGTGTAGTTCTGTGGTAGGAAAATTGCAAACAGGGTGGTGGCAGCTTAGTGAGAGAAAGCCTTTCAGGAGAAACTGAGACCTGAAGGAAAAGAAGGATCCAGCCATGAGAAGAGTAGCTGACCAAGACTGTCCTGGGTGGAAGGAAGAACATGAGAAATCTTCAGGTCTCTGAGAGGCCAGTAGAGGAAGTTACGGGAACCTGGGTCACATGGACACACCTGAGGGGTACCTGAGGGGCACAAGGACTGGCCTGAAATAAATACATAGAAAGGAAGTAAATGTGAGGCCCTTTTGTAGCTCCCATGTTTTAGGGTCCACATGGGCTTCTGTGACTCTTATACAGGAACAGCCTCCAGTGAATGACAGAGAGCAAACCATAATTCATGACCAGTTCAGGTCAGGCTCGTGTAGAAAGACTGCCATGCTTGCTAAGCTGGACTCACAAGGCATCCATCGTACAAGAGACAAAGGATAGACTTGGCTCAGAACCAGCCCTGCTGGAGGGGGATGGGAGTTGGGTTTTCTGTTCTTCGCCACCCAGACACCAGCCAACCAGCCACAAAGGCATAAGAAGGGCACATGCAGTACTCTAGTGCACACTCAGAGCTGGGGTAGGCAGCAGGCCTAGGCCAGTAGCAGAGGCATATCTCCTCACAGCTGGCCTATGGACAAGGTTTCAGATAGGAAGTGGATTTAATAACCAGGCAGCTCATTATTAGGTCACAAGTTCAAATAAGAAAAAGCTATGATTCCCAATAAAAACAGACATCCAGACAGGGAGGACATTTTTTTTTTCACAATGGACAAGACTCATCCTTTCAGCTGGCAGCCTTCAGAGGCATTGTTCTTGCCTTTTCCTTTATAGTCCAAGGTTGCTAAAGGGAGAGGTTAATCTTCATTGCTATGATTACCGAGAAGTGGATGCCTTCAGGCACTGGGTGCACGTTCTGTTAAAAGTAAATTTCCTGAAGGATAACATAACTGGCTACAGTGCTGCCTCTGTGATAACCTTAGGCCAACAGGACAGGATCTATTTGAACAAGTGTCTGGGAAGAACTTCCTAAAAAGGTGGAATGGGGGCGGCGGGGGGGGGGGGCTGACAAACCAAAAGTCATGAGCTTGCTTTGTCTGGCACTTACTGAAAGGCACACTGACTCTCACTGAAAAAGTGTGGACATGAATTCAGTGTTATTCATGTATCAAGCGTGAGCCCCATCACTAAACTTCATTCAACCCTGAGTTTTCAACTCTTCCTGGTTCAGGTTTTGTTGAGGGAGGCAAGGCTCCTACCACGAGCCAGGCTGCACAGTCATACCCACTCTGTGTCATCATAGAGATGAGTTAAATCCAGCTAGAATTCAATAGCAGCTCTCAGTGGCTAGGTCAGGACTGACATGGTCAAGGCTGTATCTCCAACTGTTTTATACAGCTACATATTTGGGGTTTTTTTTGTTTGTTTTGTTTTTCTTTTTAGGGCTACACCTGTGGCATATGGAAGTTCCTGGGCCAGGGGTCAAATCGGAGTTGCAGCTACTGGCCTATACCACAGCCCAGTAACACCAGATCCGAGCCACATCTGGGACTGTGCCACAGCTCACAGCAACACTGGATGGTTAACCCACTGAGTGAGGCCAGGATTTGAACCTGCATCCTCACAGACACTAGGTCAGATTCTTAACCCACTGAGCCACAGCAGGAACTTCTGTTTATTTTAGGAGCTACCTCTGCATAAGAAGATCTTTTGGACAATATTTCCCCCCAATTTCACCACGTGTGTGTGTGTGTCTGCCTATGTTTAAGCTAAAGAAAACTTTACCACCCAGGTCTAGCAGTGATGTGTTTGTGAAGTACGCATCTTTCATCCATAAAAAGCCTCTAGACAGACTCGGGCAGAAATGTACCAGCTGTTTGGCTTGGTACCCCCCCCAGGTGGTGAAAACATGATTTTTCCCAGACTTTAAGAGCAGCGCAAAGCTTTCCACCAAGCGATAACATAACCCCGAACACGTCAGCATATGCAACTTTTCAAGTCCTAATGTCTCTTTCCTACAATTCTAGACAAGAATATAATGTAGCAGCGGGAGGGCTCCCACAGTAAACAGAAAGGGTGGGACCTTCCAGTGCTCCTCCCCCATGGCAAGCAGCAATGGAGACCTCAGAAACAGCAGGTGAAGCTTGACTGCATCCTTTGTGCCCATATATTCACTGAACTCACTTTAAAAAAAAAAAAAAAGGCTGACTCAGTAAAAATCCTTTATATCAACGACCCACTCTGTTATCTTCTTACCAAACCTAGCTTAAGCCTGGATACTGAGGAGGGGGTAATAGGGAAGGTGGTGATGGGCAGCTTAACTGCCCGAAAGATTCGATTGATTTTTGTGTTTGAGACTTTTCACAATAAAGACTGTCAAGACAAGGGCAAATCTGTTATTCATTCCTTTTTGGACAAGAAATGGTTCTTTGGTGAAGTTCCAAGCAGTCATTCATTCGATCAGCAAATATTCACTGAATACCAGGCACTGAGCATGAGTGGGACAGGAACACGTAAAGTCAAAGCCAGGGACATCAGCCCCCGTGGTTCTCAAGCATGAGTCCAGACTCCCCAGAGATCTTTACTTAGAACATTTCTCCATGTCAGCCAGACAAAACCAACACAAAAGTTGGGACATCAGCCTTCAGGGAGGAACTATACCATCTGCCCAACTGTGCAAGGTCAGTGAAAGACATGCACAAAGAGTAGATAGTATTTCACCACTAGGTGCAAAGTGTCCCGAGCTCTCAGATTGCCTCTATCCATTGCCCTGAAAGACGGGTGCTGCCTGGCCCTACCACTTGCCCTAAGAGCCCATCTCTATCCCCATCCACTCCCTAAGCAGGCATTCACCACTCACCTTGGCATATCCATTCCCTGTTTCCAAGCCTTCCTCCACAAACTACATGCCCAATTGCATTTCCCCTTATCTGAAAAAAACTGAGTACATGGTGATTGTGACATATTCTAAAGAGGCTTACTTTACCAAAAAAAGTGCTGCAAGCTGGGCCGCCAGAAGGAAATCAGGGTGAGTCACTCAGTGCTCTCTGCTTTTGCCTTTCAGGCTATTAAGTGCAAGCCCTGGGGCGCCCCACTCAAGCCCAGCGGGTCCGTCTGAGGGCCTGAGAGGGTCACTCCCCAAACATTAGCTCACAAAGAAACATTAGACAAACAGGGTCAAGCTGAATCCTGTGTTTCTTGTTGGCATAATTTGAGAAAATGACAAACATTGACAGGATGAAGAGTAAAGTCTATTGCATCTCACTGAGTGTGGCTGGAAAGTAAACAGTTCTCAGAGAAGTTATTCTAACTCCTCTGCCTCAGCAAACACACCAGAGGAAAAGGAAACAAAGGCAAACATCAACAGCTTTCATAATCTTTAATATAACACAAAAACTCATGACAGTGGTATCTACCCAGTGGCACATGACTGGATCGAAAGTTTGGAAACAGAAAAACTAGAGTTGAAATCAACCTGGGGGTGACCGCAGGGCAGAGAAGCAAGCTGAAACGTTTGTTGCTCAACACAGGAGCTATCCTGCTCCAAACACAGTAGTTAGTGACAAAGCAAAAGCACAGTGATAGAGGTGAAGCTGGGCCCCACCAGAAACTGAGGTTTGAGCCTTCACTGCTGCTGTGACCCCACCAAGACATTGATTCCTCTCTCTTTTCTAAGGCCCAGCAAAAGGCCCCCTCCTTCTGGATGCCTTCATGAGATTCACCTGCTCGTGCCCATGCCCTAGCTTCTGAATTCCCTAAGCACCCACTCTTATGCCTTGTAACATGGAGCTTTTTCAGATTTCCTTTGACACTGTTCTCTAATCAATTCAGGTGTTCTCATCTTATTGCATGACCAAATCTTGATTCCCTTAGAACAAGACTTCTAAATTAATCTTCTTTTGGCTCTCCCACACGGCCTACTTTGGAACTGAACATATCAAGAACATCTAGCGTGTATCTCTGATTGTGACAAGACTTTTCCTAAGTGCTGCCACCCAAAGAAGAGCCAGAAGAGTTGACAGTGAGTTCCCTTCGTGGCTCAGTGGTTAACGAATCCGACTAAGAACCATGAGGTTGCGGGTTCGATCCCTGGCCTTGCTCAGTGGGTTAAGGATCCAGTGTTGCCGTGAGCTGTGGTGTAGGTTGCAGACGCGGCTCGGATCCTGCGTTGCTGTGGCTGTGGCGAAGGCCGGCAGCTACAACTCCTGTTAGACCCCTAGCCTGGGAACCTCCATATGCCGCGGGTGCGGCTCTACATAAAGGCAAAAAGACAAAAAAAAAAAAAGAATAAGAAGAGTTGACAGCTTATTTACAGCAGGTAGGGGTTGGGGTTTGGGGGGACTTGGTTAAGCACATCTGCTTGGACCTCAGTCCAAGGCCACCTGTTTCCAGTTTCCTTTCAATTTGAAGCTTTGAATTACATATCAAACCTGACATTTCTTGGTGTTTGTTCTGTCAGTCACCCATTACCAAGGCCCATATTCCAAGCAGGTGACATGCACCGACAAAGAACACCCACTAGTGACAGAGTCCATTCTTGTCAAGCTAATAGCAACAAACTTCCAAACATGAATGGTCTGTCTGTTTTTCATCAAAGTAGGAGCCTATTGTACGACCTTCAGGTATGAACATTGGCCCTCAGGGGGCCAATGTGATCAGCCTCGTCCAAGTAAAGCCTCGGCCTTGGACACACAGTAGGGCTGCTGAGTAGCCTGTGTATAGGCTGCTTTTCTCACACACATTTGCCTCAGCAGAAAAGGCCTGACCTTTTGGTAAAAAAGCAAGAAAAGCTATTTATGCCAAAAGTTTACGATAAGGGTTTGACATACAGAAGGTGGCCAGTGGTCCCAGTTCACCTGCTATTAGTGGGATTTCCTGAGACACGGCACTTGCCATGAGAAACAGGAAAGTTTTTGGAAAACTGGGATTAGACATGGCCTAGATTCCAAGAGTCAACCGTCACATCTTTCAGCGACCTCCTTTCAGCTCACCTCACCTGGATCATTGCATGCAAAGTTAGTGTACCCAGGGAATCCCTGGGTCACTATGCCTGCTTCCTTTGGGATTGCCATCAGTACCCTCTTACTGCCCACTTTCTGTCTATAGTCCATCCTTAGGTGACCCCATAACTGCCTGTGGTTTCCTTTCATCATCACATATTTCACCCCCCAATCTGTCACTCAGTCCTGACCTTCACATTCAGCATCATTCTTTCACTCTGACAGTCCATCTGATGTTTTCATTTTCCATCTTTCTGGCTTCTTAAGCTCAACAACTAAACCAAATTCAATATTACCTCTTTACTGATCTTTTTCTTCCTTTGGTATGTCAGATTTATGATAAACGCTGTTGTTCTTACAGACTTTCAGCTAGCCTTTAGACTCCCCTTTTAACTGCCTCTTTCTCCATGGTTGCTCCCAAGATGAATCACGTTCCAAAGCCAGTAAGGAGGCAGTTCTCTAGCCAACCATTACTTTTACAGTCCTTCGGTTGCTGTGGCTCCAACCAATAGAACTGTCTCCCCTTGCCCTACATGTTTGTCACCTCCCACCCTGAACCCCTCCAGCATATGACTGTCACAGCTCTGGTCAGATCATTCCTCTGCTAAAAGCTTACAACAGTCACTTCTTCACTATAATATGTTCGAGTTCTACATACCCTTCAACCCCCAAATAGTACCTTCCCCATGAAGCATTGCCTTCCACTATGGAAAATAATCTGTTTTTTTCTAAATGCCCCTTGGGCACTTGACTCTTCTGGACTGTACCTGCTATTACTATTTCTGTGCATTTTTATCTTCCCTTTTAAACCACAGTCCTTGAGAGCAAGAAGGGTATGTCATCTTTTTATCCCCACTGAAAACAGTAAATAAATCAATAATAAAATTCCAGTAAGGTTTAACCTGAGGCATACTCCCTTGCATGGATGCTGTTACTTAAATTTGAAACTTCTTATAGTTCTCTATGTCTTTCCACCACTTCTCCCCATGTTGGTCAAACACAGGTAAAGCCCTACGAGCCAAGGGCAGCCACTCCCTTGCCTTGATGCAAACTGTGTCACTGTAAGATTCCCAAATGCCAGGGCAGGTCAGCAGAGCTTAGACAAAAGGACTCTGCCCCCCAGAACTGTGAAATACAGATTCCTTTGAGTCTGAATTCCTTCGCTGCCTTCTGTCTTCGCCTTCATGATAAGCACAATTTTCCAACAGAGATCTGACACTGCACTTCATTTTGTCCTCTCCTCCACATCCCTGGGCAGCTATGGCTCTGATATGTCCTGGCCCAAGAAACAAAATTGTGTTGAACTGTCTCAACATTTAATTATTTTATATAGGAAAATAAAGGGGTTGGCCTAAAGTTATTCCTATCTGGGAAAGGCATTTCTTACCCCTGTCAACTCATTCATCACAGAGCAAACATTCAGAGGAGAGAAACTGAACTTGTCCCTAGCTTTCTTTTTTCACCTCTTTTTTTTTTAATTTAAGTATAGTTGATTTACAACGTTGTGCCAATTTCTGCTATACAGCTATGACCCAATCATATATATACATATACATATATACATACACACACACACAGACACATGTATACATTCCCTTTCTTATATTATCTTCCATTATAGTCTATCCCAAGAGACCGGATATAGTTCCCTGTGCTATACAGCAGGACCTCATTGTTTATCCATTCTAAATGTAACAGTTTGCATCTACTAACCCCAAACTCCATGTCCATCCCACTTCCTCCACCTCCCCCTTGGCAACCACAAGTCTGTTCTCCATGTCTGCGAGTTTGTTTCTGTTCTGTAGATAGGTTCATTTGTGCCATATTTTAGTTTCCATATATAAGTGATATCATATGGTATTTGTCTTTCTCTTTCAGATTTATTTCACTTGGTTTGAGAATCCCTGGTTGCGTCCATTTTGCTACAAATTCCTTTTTATTTCCCTCCCCAATTGCAGCACTTCCTGGTTTGAATCCTCAAAACCCAGACTTTGTAGGGATTGTGGGCACATTCAGAAGAAAGGCCTCTCGTCAGGAAGTTCCTGAGACCCTTTGGAATAAAGGAATGAGGTGCAGTCCAAGCCATAACCTTAGGGCAAGCTGAACCCCACTCTGCAGTCTCCCTTCAGTGACCCATCCATTTCATCCAATACATGTTTATCAAGCATTTGGCATGGCGCTGCTCTGTGGTTACCAGGAACTATACATAATGATATTTAAAACAGCCAAGAATGAGCACAACAGAGGCGTGACATGGGTGCCAGTCTCCAAGTCCCAGAACAGGTTTTGGAAGGGCTCCTCTGTGCCACAATTTACTCCTTTTGTTGCTAGATTATGAGGAGATACAGGTCTTTCAAGTGAATGACCAGAGAAGCTGGGTGGCAGAAGGGACACTCAGGGCCTTCAGGGGTCAGATCCCTGCTAACTGGTATGGAACTGTTTTCATGTCAAAACACAAATAGTACTTTATTAACTGACAGGGCCATGCCAGTGCAAGGTCCTCAGATAGGAGATTTTGATACAATAACATACAATATAGAAAGAGGTTTGACCCATGGATCCCACAGTGCAATGGAGTCTGAACATATCCTTCCAACATTCATATAGGGAAATACTAACCCCCAAGGTGATGGTGTGATGAGGTGGGGCCTTAGGGGGTGATTAGGCCATGAGGGTAGAGTCTTCGTGGCTGGGATTAGTGTTCTTACAGAAGAGATACAATCCAGCTCCCTAGTCCTGTCCACCATGCAGGCCATAGAGAGAAGTATTCAACTAGAAAGAGGGCCCTTTCTAGTTTTTTTCTGGAACCTGACCATGCTGACACGCAGATTTTAGACTTCCAGCCTCCACGACGGCTGACAATATGTGTTTGTTGTTTATAAGCAATTCAGTCTGTGGTATTTTGTTATAGAAGCTGAATGGACTTGGACAGAGAGTAATCAAATAACCATACAAGCAAATATAAGGGCCTAGCTGGGTTAACAGTTACTAGACAAAAAATTGTGTCTGTAAAGAACAGCACAAAGACAGGTACCCAAGGCAAGGAGAGCCTCCAATATGGTCACCTGACCATTTCAGATTGACTAGGAGAGGCTTCCCTGAGGAAACAATGTTTATACTAAGATCTGAAGGATGAGCAGGAGTTAACAAGCCAAGGAGGGAATAGAAGGGCATGTGAACAGAGGCAACAATGTATGCAAAGTCCTGGGGAAGAGAGGACTGGGAAAGGAAAGAGGAAAAGAGAGAAATTTAAGAAGAAAGAAGAAGGTTCATAGGGACCAAGGTGGGAACTTCCTTGGGAGTTCTATCCATCCTGAGAACAGTGGTATGTCATTAAGTGATTTACAGTGGTGTGGTAGCATTTTCAGATTAACATTTTAAAAAGACCATACTGACTGCTGCCTGGGAAATGGCTGGGCCTGGAGTAGGAAACTGGTGGTTGACCGCAGGGACCCCTATGATCCTAAATATGCAGTGTGGTCCACGGAGCTCTGATCTCTCATGCTGGGAAGAAAGAACTCCCTTCCATAAGACCAGGCTCTGACAGGTTCCCCATCAATGAAAATAAAGGGGTTATGCAATAGAGAGAAAAGCACATAGTAGTTTTTAAAAGGTATGTTCTCAACCTCTTCCTTAATCGGTATAAACTATAAGTTATTTAGCACACACCCTGAGGGCCAAGTGCCTGACTAATCATTGCCATCCGTTGCCTCCTTAATGTTCCTACTGACTCAGCAAGGTAGGCATTATCAGCACCATTTTACAAAACGGGCATCAACAATTAGAGAGTTAACTTGCCAAGGAATTGCCCAGGATTAAAGCTCAGGCCTATCTGATCCCTGAACTTGCTTTTAACCCAATACTTATTATTAAATATGAACATGTGGTTGGCTCCATGATGGGTGCTGGGCTTAATAAGATGCCATCTTGCCTAGAAGAAATACAATCTAAAGGAGTAGAGGATCACAAACGCATGCATACATTTATGCAACTAAATAGAACACAATCAAAAACCTTAAAGAATGTTTTCTTCATGAAAGAGCAGTGACTTTCCATATTTAGCAGTACATTTGGCTCAGCCTCTCTGAGGAAGGAATGAGGAACCAAGTTGATGGCTAAAGTTACTGAGTGACTGATGTGTGCCAGGTACTGTGCAGGGAGCTTTAAACCTATTAATTTAAAGCCATCCTCAAAGCAAGTTCACCAGGAAGGTAGAAAAATTGTCTACATTTTACTGAGGGAGAAATTGGGACTTACGTGAGTTCCCACCATGGCACAGTGGTTAACGAATCTGACTAGGAACCATGAGGTTGCCAGTTCGATCCCTGTCCTTGTTACAGTGGGTTAAGAAAACAGCATTGCCATGAGCTGTGGTGTAGGTCACAGACGTGGCTCAGATCTGGCATTGCTGTGGCTGTGGTGTAGGCTGGCAGCTGTAGCTCCAATTTGACCCCTAGTCTGGGAACCTCCATATGCCACAGGTGTGGCCCTAAAAAGCAAAAAAAAAACAAAAGAAAGAAAAAGAAAAAAAGAAATTGGAACTTACATCTGTCAATGAAAATCCCTAGGATCACAAATAGGAACCAAGAGAGGAGGAATAACTTGCAAACGGAGAGTAAACTAATACCAAAGATGGGTGACTTTAAATCTTTGTGAAACTGGAGATGGATTCTGAAATGGAAAACCACTCCATGCTGATGCAAGACACAAAGTATTAAAACTGACCCTAAACACCCCAACCACAGGAGTCTGACTGCAAAACAGGTTAGTTTCTCAGAGCCAGGTTCTATGGGCAAATTGTTCCTACTTTTTGGAGCTGTTTTGACATTAAAATGTGAGAGTTCTTAAAATGAGGAGGAGGGGAGAGGCTCCAAGGAATGTTAAAATAATCTGTGGCAAAACAGAGAAAGTTAAACATTCATTAAGCGGTTTCCATTTCAAATGATCGTTTTACCATATCCATGTCTAAATTGGGGAGCAGGGAGAAGAGGAAGAAATTCTTACTTAATCCTTTCCCTGGCTGGCCACAGAGAATGCTCAGCAGAGGCCCCTGGGGGTTTCAAGCCCCTTCTGAGGGAACTGGGGTCCATGCATGCAGAGACCCTGCACAGGATTCCTCGGCTGCCTAGCCATCCAACTGGGGCCAAGCCAGCTTTGCCAAGAGTCAGTACATCAATCCCGGCCATTTCCTGCACTTACTTAGGGATCCTATGCATATCTTTTCCCAGAGGCAGAGCTTTGCCCTGGATTATATCTTCATTATTTCACCTTTAAATCCAAAGAACAAATGCTGGACTCCAAAATCCTATGCAATATCTGAAACCCAACCCAGGAGAGCTCCATAAATCAAGTAATGTCCAACTTCATATGTCAGTTGAAATTTCCAAAAGCCAGGAGGGTGTGTATGCCCAGGGAATGGTCTGGAATGAAGGCTTTCAGATCTACCTTGCTAGCAGGAGCTCTTTCCACTCCCTCACACTGGGGTTGTGGGTCACCTCAATGCTGAAATTCATCCTCTCCTCACTCACTGCCTTCAGAGCAGACATTCTGCTGGGTTCCTGGGTAAACGCTCAACATAATCAAAGGTTTGCCTGCCCTCACATTAATTTATTCATTCATATATTTCAGCAGGATTTCTTTAACTACTCTTTGCTAATGTGCCAGGCATGAAGCTAGACACACTGATGGTGTATAAGTGAACAAGCAATCGCCAGAATTTCAGCCTTCAGATTTATTCAATCTTTCATCATTATTGCATCTGGACATGCTGCCCAGCAGAAGGCTGATTAGAATCCATGATTATATCAGCACCAATTCCTGTATCGCTGCCCTGGAAGCATTCGTTCATTGTTCAGTTTCACTGGGAAGAACTTTTGCAGAAAAGCAAGGCTAGCAAGGGATGGCTAGGAGGCCGGTCACCTGGAAGGTGGTGTCACCAGATCCAAGATGGGAAAAGAGAACCCTAGAAAATAAAATACTTATGCCCCTAGAACTCTGTCAGGGTGGATAGGCCACCTTCCACGGTCACTCAAAAGCACCAGCTGTGGAATAAAACATCATGCTGGGCACCAGAGACTATAAACACCTAAAGGTTAGCTTCCCACACTTGGGGTGCTCCCCACAAAGGGAGGCACCAGGTGCATGAAAATATGAATTGCAGGAGTGATTCCATAAAGTCATCTCACACTTGAAATGCTGCAATAATTTTCTCTTTTCCCCTCTTGCCTCAGATACCTCTGTTGCCCCCGACCCTCATTTTAATTCATTCTCCACACCAGTGCTAGGGTTATTTGTAAGACGCCTGCTTAGAAAACTGCCCACAAGCGTAGTTCAAGAGCCACTAAGGTATAGTTGAGCCTCCATATTTACTAAATCAGAATCTCTGGAGGCAGGGCCTTGGAGTTCACATATTAAACATATTTCAGAGTAATTCTCACACTCACAATTCGAAAGGTAGCCCATGGATTGCAGAGCTGATTAACAGGGCTGGATACCCTTCACACTAGATCCTAGCCGACTTTTCTAACTCCATTTGAAGCCATTATAATACTCCAGACCTCATGTCTCAGTAACACAAGATACATCCCCTGAACAAGCTAGAGATTTTCACTCTCCTGTACCATTTTTAAGCAAATGCTTCTGCCTGGAATTCCCAACCAAACCCGTACATGTGTGTGAGCACGTGCACACACATACATGCCCCATGTGGAAAATTCTAATTCATCTATTAAAGACCAGAACACATACCGTTGTCTTATTGTCTTTTCCTAGACCCCTTCAACTCCTGTAAAACGCATGGTTCTCTTACTGTGTTTTCATAGCACTATATACTTTCCCTTTGCCTTTCCTAATCCCACTGTATCACAGTGGGATTAGGAATTTGTGTGAAGCAGCTGCTCTCCCTGTACACATATACACCCACATACACTTACTTCTTGAAGCCTGGGGGATTTAGACTGTATCCTCTCTAAATTCCAATTGCCCAACATTAAGCAAGTGCTCTACAAATATTATATTGAATGGGGGCTACTCGAATTATACATATGAAACATAATATCTATCCCTATACATGCCTAGTTTTAGAAAAAATTTACTTCTTCCTCTCATCTCTAAGGAAGGCATATGGGATTGAGTTTTTCAACCCATGAATAAAGAATTTAACTCCATCTACTGAGGTCTTCTTTATCTCTCAGTGAGTTTTTTCTTTTTTTTAATATTCTGGTTAGAGAATATTATTTTTTTCTTACACTCACTCTCAGGTATTCAGTGTTTTAGATACACTTTTCATTGTTTTTTCATATTTCTAGATATATATAAAAAAGCAACTAATCTTTCCAAATTGACCCTGTATTCAGTGACCTTTCTGAAGTCACTGAATTTTAATAGTTTATCTGTAGATCCTTAACATCCTCTACGTACACAAATAATACCAATTCATTTGTTTCTTTTCCAATCCTTATACTTTTATTTTTCTTGACTTACTGCAGCACTGGTAACTTCTAGTACAATGTTGAATCAAAATGGTGATGATTGATGTCATTGTTTCATTCCCCATACCCTACAGAATATGCCTTAAAATGTCACAATAATAATGTTTCCAATGGATTTGTAAATGCCAAGAATCTTTTTTTAAACTATTTTACCCATGAATGAGTGCTGAACTTTACCAAATTTTTCTGTATCTATTGAAATGATTATATAGTTTTTGTCCCTTGTAAGTGGTAAATTATGTTTTCAAGTACTAAGCCAACCTTGTATTCCTAAAATAAACTCAAGTTGGTCATGATTTAAAATCATTTTCATAGGTCACTGGATTCATTCTGCTATATTTTATCATTTTTATATCTATGACCATGAGAAAAGTTAAGCTATTATTTTTTTTATGGTATCTTTGTCAAGTTTTGATATTAAGGTGTGCTGAACTCAGGGAAAAAGTTGACAAGTAGTCTGCCTTTTTCTACTCTGGAAAGTCTGTAATCTAGCTCTCTCCATTTTAGCTAGAAGTGTACCTTTCTCCCCTTTCTTCTCCTATAAACATCTTACCTTTGAGAGGAAATCATACTGAACAATAAAAGGGTAAGCTGGCTTAGATAATGCCAACTTCAAGAACCTGGAAACCCTTAAAAACTTGACTCAGTAATATATGTACCAGCTCACATTCTAAGCCCCACATACATATTATTTATATATAATTATACTTTATCCTTAATGTGTGAATAGTCTTTAAATCTATCACTGTATTTTATCATAAATATTCTTATTTTACCTATTATCTCTTTTGACCAGTACATATAACCTTAAATTATATGAGATGCACACACAGTATTTAATCCTGCTCTGTTATATTCAAGCACACCTTCAATATAGATCAATGGTATTCTGACTATGCGTTGAGTCAACCAATTTCAGTTTAAATGCAGTCTAATACTTGGTTTTTAAGGGATTAATTCTTTCAGATACAGGTACCACTGTCAATTTGCTTGTTAAGTATGCTTTGCTGATTCTCTTCTGTTAAAGCAAAGTAAAATTTAGAATATGGTTATTAATAGTACCTGGCAATGAAAAAGTGACTCTTTTTGAATTATTAATAAATTAATAATGAATTATTGGAAAGTTACCCATCCTCGGATCAACAGTTGGAAAGCTCCAGTTCATGAGCCAAATTCAGCTCCCTGATTATTAAAAAAAAAAAATGTGCATTAGACACAGCCACACTAATTTGTTGGCACATGTTCTCTTTTGGAGTTGAATTTTTGCTTTTAGAGTTGTGCAGTTGTAACAGAGAACATATGGCCCCTAAATATTATCTAAATAGTTACTATCTATAACAGTAAATAATGCTATATTTAATATGACCCAAAGTATTTACTGTCTGTTTTTTTTTCAGGAAAGTGTTCCAATCTCTGCTCTAAAACACAATATCCATTAAATAATTGGACAGTAGCCAGAATGCAACTACCACAGGGAGGTCTATGCAAATAAAATCTCTTCCAGTTTTTTGAGAGAATAAAGGACAGTACCACAGGTGAAGATGCTGGTGACAAAAAAAGATTCTGAATTTTTTTCTTGAGGCAGCACAGTCAAGTCTGTGGTCAAAGATCACAATGTGAAGGCCTCATCTGTTCAGCTAATACTTAGTTCAGAATCACCGGGTAGTGTCTAAATTTTCCGCTTCTCCTCAGGGACTTTTAAGTATTTTCCTGAATTTCAGGATTTTCACTGCCTCTTTTTTCAATAACAAGATTTCACCAAACTCAAGTAAAATAGTGATTCAGGCAAGGAGGGATGTTAAGATAATTGTGGCATTCAGCAGATGCCTTGCCTATAAGAAAGATCTTCTCCCATGCAGCCATCCTAATGTCTTTCTTATTAAAATGAAGAATCCCTGACTCTTGAGCTAACTGGTCAACAATTTAATGTGCAGCCAAATGGAAATTCTACAAGGCTGTAAAATGCCTAAGAAACATTTGTTTTCAATTTCCCTTATTCTCCCTCTCCTTAATAGAGAAACTCTTGTTAGTAAGAACTCCAGTGTCTATGTTTTCATAACATATAAGGTATTTTGTAGAAACTCAAAACTGACTATTCAAACATAAGTGTGGATTAAGGCTATTCATTCTCACCATATGATATGGTATACACAAAATATCATGATGTCATACAAAACAAATGGTAAAATCAGAATCTACTCTGGAAAATAGCAAGAT
The DNA here is from genome assembly GCA_004024745.2 of Catagonus wagneri. Taxonomy (NCBI): domain Eukaryota; kingdom Metazoa; phylum Chordata; class Mammalia; order Artiodactyla; family Tayassuidae; genus Catagonus; species Catagonus wagneri. The sequence continues at coordinate 2,991,803 of PVHT020001751.1, forward strand.
ATACCTGCACAAATGATTCCCTATCAATCTCTGGTAGTGAACAAAACTGACCAATGAATGAATCCCTTTTTGAGGGGCAAATGGTATCAGGTCCCCCGCCCAGTGGTTAATCATCATATTAAACTGAACGACAGATTTTTAGTAATGTATTATATAGCCCCAAATCTACGTAGGAGCACAAGAATAGAGAAATTGTTATTGTTATTGTTATTATTAAAGTACATTTGATTTACAATGTTTCTTCAAGTTCTGTTTTATAGCAAGTGAGACCGAATCACACACATTGCCCTGTGCTGTAAGTAGGGTCCCACTGCCTATCCATTCCAAATATAACAATTTGCATCCAAAAAACCCCCAAAATGCCTATCCATCACACACCCCCAAGACTGCACTCCTTGGACATGATCTGTTTCTGCCTTTTTTTTTTTTTGATAGGATCATCTGTTCCATATTTTAGATTTCACAAATAAGTGCTATCATATGGTTTTTCTCTTTTTCTTTCTGACTTACTTCACTTAGTATTAGAGTCTCTAGTTCCATCCATGTTGCTGCAAGTGGCATTATTTTGTTCTTTTTTATGGCTGATTAAAGATGACACAAACAAATAGAAAGCTATACCATGTTCTTGGATTGGAAGAATCAATATTGTCAAAACGACTACATTACCCAAGGCAACCTACAGATTCAAAGCAATCCCTATCAAATAACCAAAGATATTCTTCACAGAAATAAAACAGAACATTTCAAAATTTGTATGGAAACACAAGAGACACTCAACAGCCAAAGTAATACTGAAAAAGAAAAACAAAAATGGAGGAATCAAGCTTCCTGACTTTAGACAATACTACAAAGCTACAGCCATCAAAACAGTATGGTACTGGCACAAAAACAGAAATATAGATCGATGGAAGAGGGTAGAAAGCCAGAAATAAACCAAAGCACCTATGGTCAACTAATTATGAGGAAATAACATACAACAGAAGATAGTCTCTTCAATAAATGATTCTGGAAAAACTGGAAACATACATGTGAAAGAATGGAAGTAGAAAACTATCTAACACCACATACAAAAATAAACTCAAAATGGATTAAAGAATAGAGAAGTATTAGGCACATGAATAAAGAATAATCAACCATAAAGTAATCCACAGAATCAGTATTATTTACTAAGTATCTACTGCTTTCTGAAGGTTATATTGGTAACATTAGGAAAAAAGCATGAACAGTAGCCAGTATATTTCATTTTAAGCAAACATATAACTCATAGTTTATATAAAATAGTGAGCTTTATTTTTTCTTCAAAAACATTTCTTTCTGACAGGATTTACTATATTCCTTGTTTGTTTTTTAAAAAAAAAAACATTCAGTACATTACTGGCACATTACTTTTTGACTCAATTCATAAAGTTTATGCTTTCAACTTTTTAGGTTATTTTGAGCATTAAGAAAAGTATACCTTGGGAGTTCCACTGTGGCTCAGTAGAAACAAACCCAACTAGGATCTATGAGGATGCAAGTTCAATCCCTGGCCTTGCTCAGAGCATAAAGAATCCAGTGTTGCCATGAGCTGTGGTGTAGGTCACAAATGTAGCTTGGATCCTGCATTGCTGTGGCTGTGGCATAGGCCAACAGCTGCAGCTCCAATTCAACCCCTAGCCTGGGAACTTCCATATGCCACAGGTACAGCCCTGAAAAAAAAGTACACCTGAAATATACTTTGAACCCTCAATTTCAGATGAAAATGAAGCAGCAGCAAAAGAGTGTCTACTTTTCCATGTCACAAGCAAGTCTGGTTCTAAGAACAAAGCGGAGTCACGGAACAAGCAAACTGTTATTCCTGCCTGGTGTTCTTAATAAATCGGTTAACATTTAAGCCTCAGGTACTTGCTGGACAAAGGAAAAGAAATATGAGGCCCTGCCTCTTTCAGAGGACTCTGGTGAGCAAAACGTGAAAATGTACATTAAGAGGATCTTGCTAACTGGAAAACATTATATATTTATTACATAATATTAGCACATAGCATCAATAAGATATTGTCCTAGTCATTTAGGGCTGCTACAACAAATGGCCATAGCTTAATAGGCTTTGACTACAGATATTTCTCACAGTTCTGGACTAGAAGTCCAAGACCAGGGTACCAGAAGAGTCAGGCTCTTGGTGAGAGCCCTCTTCCTGGTTTCCAGATAGATACTCTCTCTTTTTGTCCTCACATGGTTGAGAACAGAGAGAAGAAACAAGGCCTTTCCTAGCTCCTCTTATAAGGACACTAATCCCAACCTGAGGGTTCTACTTTCATCCTCTAACAACTTCCCAAAGGTGCCATCTTTAAATATTGCACTGGAGATTAGGTTTTGAACATAAAACTGGAGGGGGGGAGCACAAACATACGGTCAATAGCAAACTTTTTGTTAATTACTAAGTAACCCTTCTAGGCCTTACAAATCATACCTTGTAGAGTGATTTATTCCATTATTTATACCTGAGGCTAATTTTAGCCTTAGGTTGAATGTCCCACATTTTCTAAATAGAAGGACTTAGCATGTTTGATAATATCAATGTTTATTCTACTAAGTGGATGTTACATAGAAAATGTTGTTATGATTATTTCTGATGAAAAATCTTTGTGATGCAAAGGAACAGATGTTTTCAAACCATAGTGAGAACTGATGGAGTAAAAACAGAGGCAAGAAACTTAGTATAAATAGAGAACAATTTAGCAATATCCATGAAAATTTAAAATGCCTCACTACTGGACCCAGTCATACACTTCCAGGAATTTACCTCATGGTTATACTTGCCTAAGAACACTATTTTAATATTTCTGTGGTCATCTTAGTGGGTTCAAAAATATTTATTTCAACATTAAGAGTCAAGATTAGAAACAACATAAATGATCTTTAATAAATTAATGCATTTTTATTTACTAACAAATGGTTACAAAGTTATAGACATTAAAACAGCAGTGCTCCAAAGCCTTTAAAAATAATAATGCCTCATTCTAAACTTACAGGGAATAGCCTCCAAGAGAGCAGAAAAGGAAAAAAAATACAGAATTGGAGGAGAGAGATCAAGATGCCAGTGTAGGAGGATGCAGAGCTCAATTCCTACAACAAACACACCAAAAATCTACATGTGGAACAATCCTCACTGAAAACAACTGAAAACTGGCAGAAATACTTTTGTACAACCTAGGCTGCAAAAAAGATCCACAAAGAATTGAGTAGGAAGGAAAAAGAAGGGACAAGGTAGGACCTGTGCTCATGCGAGGGGACACAGACAGGGAGGGGATTACATGGGCAGATATCCTCCCTGGTGTGTTAACAGATCAAGCCACATATTGGGAGGAGTTCCCTTCGTGGCTCAGTTGTTAACGAATCTGACTAAGAACCATGAGGTTGCGGGTTCGATCCCTGACCTTGCTCAGTGGGTTAAGGATCCGGCATTGCCGGGAGCTGTGGTGAAGGTTGCAGACGCGGCTTGGATCCCACATTGCTGTGGCTGTGGCGAAGGACGGCAGCTACTGCTCCTGTTAGACCCCTAGCCTGGGAACCTCCATATGCGCGGGTGCGGCTCTACATAAAAAGGCAAAAAGACAAAAAAAAAAAAAAAAGCCACATACTGGGAGCCCCAGCCCTAGGGTTCAAAAACAGGAAGACTTTAGATAGTCTGAAGACCAGAGGGACTAACATGAAAGCTATAACAAACCTAGACCCCACTCACAAAGAATGTATACACACTTGCTTACTCATGAAACAAGGTGGGGAAAACAGAATGAAACTACACAAGACTCTTGTCAGTTTCCCAAACAACCCAGATGCATTCCCCAACCTGAGCCAAGGATACACTCTAGCCCATCTTGCTTATGACACAGCTTCCCACTGAAGCAAGGGCTACAGTGGCCAAGGGGAGAGCTCAGGAGTGAGGGACAAAAGCAGCTCAGAACCAGAGCAGACTCTGAGCAGGGTGGAGGCAGTCATTATGGGCCCTTACAGAAGCAGCTCATCAAAAGGGGTCAGGGACACTGACTCCAGTAAGGGTCAGCAAAGCCCACATGCTGAGGGCCCACACCAACTCCTCTTCCCCCAGAAATGTTCCCCTCTGCGATGAGGGACCTGGGGCACACACTTTAAGGGAATGGAATCAAGTCAGAACCCCACTCCCAGGAATCAGCTACAGCAATTTGGGACCTGATGCCACCACCAATAAGGTGGTGCTGGCCGCTAAGCAGAGGAAAAGCCCTGGCTCACACCTGGCTGTGGCTCTGGCCCCTCCACCTCTATCCTCACTTCCTACCAAGGTGATAACTACCAGCACATTCAGCTCTCCCACCAAAGCCACTGGGCACAGACAAAACCGTACAGGGATATACCCACACAAGGACAAACCTTCAATGTTGGGATGGGTAACTGTTTAACCTAATTTCACAGAGACAGAGAAAGTTAAGGATATGTGAAGACAGGAACATTTGTTTCAAACTAAAGAATAAGAGAAAAACCTTGAAACAAAACCCAACTAATGAAACAAAAATAAGTAATTTACCAAATAAAAGAGTTCAAAGCATTAGTAATAAGAATTCTAACTGAATTAGGGAAAAGAATAGATGAACTTAGTGAAAATATTAACAAAGAACCAGAAAATATGAAAAAAGAACCAGTCATAACTGAAGAATAAAATAACTGACATGAAAAACATACTAGAAGGAAATGACAACAAAGCGACAGAGAACAATGAATAAGTTATCTGAAAGATAAAATAACAGAAATCATCCAGTCGGAAGAGCAAAAAGAAACACAAATTTTAAAAAATGAGCACACTTTAAGGGGCCTTTTGGAAAACATCAAGCCTACCAACATTCACATTATAAGGGTCCCAGAAGCAGAAGAGAGAGAAAGAAAGGGGATAAAAATGTATTTAATGACACTATGGTTGAAAATTTCCTGAATTTGAAGAAGAAAGCAGACATCCAGGTATAGGAAGCACAGAAGGTCCCAAACAAAATGAACCCAAATGGAACCACATCAATATATATCATAATTAAAACAGGAAGAATTAAAGACAGAATTCCAAAGGAGTAAGAGAAAAACAGAGACATATACAAGTGAAACTCCCTAAGGCCAACAGATGATATTTCTGCAGAAAATTTGCAGGCCAGCATTGACTTCTCCAAATGGAAAAGAAAAGTCTATAATAAAAGTATGAATCTAGAGGAAAGGAAAAACTGGACTAATTAAGGCAAATATATACTAAAGGCTGAGGATCAACAATTTCAATAAACTGTACCAAAGAGCAAAATACAAACATTTTTAAAGTAACAATAATTACAATAAAATTAAAGAGATAAACATGGCAATGTAAAATAGGACAAAAAAACACAAAATGTAGATATTTTAGAATGTGTTTGAACTTAAAGACTACAATTTAAAACAAGTATATATAGTTATAGGTCAATAAATATGAACCCTATGGTAAACACAAATCAAAAAACTACAATAGATACATAAAAATGAGGGAGAAAGGAATACAAGCATACAAGTGAAGAAAATGACCAAACCATAAGAGAAGAAAAAAAAAGAACTACTAAAACAAGGCAATAAAACATGTAAAAAAGGCAATAAGTAAATGCCTACCAATAATCACTTTAAATTTCAATATAATAAATGCTCCAGTCATAAGTCATAGGGCAGCTGATTGGATTTGTTTTTTAAAGAACCATCTCTATGCTGCTCACAAAAGACTCACTTTGAAGCTAAAGACATATACAGACTAAAAGTGAGAGAATGGAAAAAGATATTTCATGCAAAAAGAAATTACAGGAAAGCAAGGGTAGTAATACTCACATCAGACAAAACAGACTTTAAAACAGAAGCTATAATAAAAGATTAAGAAGGGCATTATGTAATAAAAAAGGGGGTTAATGTAACACTAGTTAATATATATGTACCTAAAAGAGAAATGCCTAAGTATATAAAACAAATATTAATAGACATTAAGAGGGAAATTGCCAATAATAAAATAATAATACGGTATTTTAACACCCTAATTATATCAATGCACAGACAATCCAGAGAGAAAATCAGTAAGGCAACAGTGATCTTAAATGATACAATAGAATGGTTGGACTTGTTAGATATCTGCAGGACAGGACATCCGAAAACAACAGAATAAACATTCTATTCAAGTGAACGTGGAACGTTCTCCAGGACTGATCCCATGCTAGGCCACAAAACAACTTTCAGTACATTTAAGAGGATAGAAATTATATCAAGCACTTTTTCTAACCACAATAGAATGAAACTAGAAATCATTTACAGGAAGAAAAATAGGAAAGAAACAAACAAATGGAGATGAAACAATATGCTAACAAAACTCCAATGAGTCAATGAAGAAATCAAAGAGAAAACAAGAAAGAACCTCAAAACAAATGAAAATATGTGGGATGCAGCAAAAGCAGTTCTGAGGGAGAAGTTTATATTGATATAGGGCTACCTAAAGAAGCAAGAAAAATCTCAAATGAACAACATAACCCACCACTGAGGAAATTATAAAAAAGAACAACAAAGACTAAAGTCAGCAGGAGGAAGGAAATAATAAAGATCAGAGGAAATAAATAAAATAGAGACACCCCTCCTCAAAAAACTGAAAAGATCAGAGTGGCTCAGTGGTAAGGAACCTGACTAGTATCCATGAGGACATGGGTTTAATCCATGGCCCTGCCCAGTGGGTTAAGGATCTGGCATTGCTGTGTAGGTCACAGATGTGGCTCAGATCCTATGCTGCTACAGCTGTGGCATAGGCTGGAAGCTGTAGCTCTGCTTTGACCCCTAGCCTGGGAACTTCATGTGCCATAAGTACAGCCCTAAAAAGAAAAAAAGAAATGAAAGAAAGACAAAAAAGAAAAGACAAAAAAGCTGGAATTTGAAAAGATAAACAAGAGTTCCCATCATGGCTCAGCGGAAATGAATCCAACTAGGAACCATGATATTGCAGGTTTGATCCCTGGCCTCATTCAGTGGGTTAAGGATCTGGCATTGCCATGAGCTGTGGTGTAGGTCACAGATGCAACTCGGATCTGGTGTTGCGGTGGCAGCAGCATAGGCCAACAGCTACAGCTCCGATTAGACCCTTAGCTTGGGAACCTCTGTATTCCATGGGTGCAGCCCTAAAAAGTTAAAAAAAAATGAAAATATAAACAAAATTGATAAACCCTTAGCCTGGCTCATCAAGAGAAAAGAGAAAGGAACCAAATAAACAAAATAGGAAATGAAAACAGAGAAATAACAACTGATACAACAGAAATATAAAAAAATCATAACAGAATGTGATGAACAGCTATATGCCAACAAATTGGGCAACATAGAAGAAATGGACAAATTTATAGAAACATACACCCTTCCAAGACTAAATAAGGAAGCAATAGCCAATGTGAATATTCCAATCTCTAGTAGTCAAATTGAACTCGTAATTTAAAAAAAAACTCCCAGCAAACAAATGTTCAGGACCAGATGCCTTCACAGAGTAACTGTAGCAAACATATAAAGAAGGGCTAATATCTATATTTCTCAAAATATTCCAAAAATTGAAGAGGATGAAACACCCCCAGATTTGTTCTAGAGACCATTATCCTCAAACAAAAACCAGACAAAAACACTACAAAAAATTATAAGCCAATATCTCTGTTGAATGTAGATGAAAAATCTTCAACAAAATATTAGCAAACCAAATACAATGGTTTCATGTATATAGGGATCATACAACATGATAAAGTGGGATTTATCCCAGGAATACAAGAATGTTTCAATATTTGCAAATTTAACACTACATTAACAATAGGAAGGATAAAAATCCCATGATTATCCCACTAGACACAGAAAAATTATTGGAGAATATTTAATATCCATTCATGATAAAAATTCTTACAAAGTAGGTACAGAAGGAACATATATCAATGCAATAAAGGGGTTTGTCAACACAAACCCACCAATAGCATCATATTCAATGGTGAAAAGCCGAAAACATTTCATCTAAAATCAGGAACAAGACAAAGATGCCCACTTTTGCCATCTGTATTTAGCATAGTTTTGGAAGTCCTAGCCAAAGCAATCAGACAAGGAAAAGAAATAAAAGGCATCCAGTTTGGAAGGGTAGATGCAAATCTGTATTACTATTTACAGATGACTTGATATTATATATAGAAAACCTTAAAATATGTATCAAATAACTATTCAACTAATTAATTCAGTAAAGTCGTAGGATATAATAATATACAGAAATATGTTGCTTTTCTATATATTAATAATAAAGTATCAGAAAGAGCAAGAAAGCAATCACATTTAAAACCATACCAAAAAGAAAAAAAAAAAAACTAGAAATAAGCTTAATCAAAGAAATAAAAGACCTGTCCTCTGAAAAGTATAAAACACTGAGGAAGGAAATTCAACATGATACAAAGAAATGGAAAGATATTCCATACTCATGGATCAGAAAAGTAATATAGTTAAATGGGACATTCTACTCACAATAATCTACAGATTTAATGCAATCCCTGTCAAAATACCAATGACATTTTTCACAGATAGAACAAATAATCATAAAATTTATATGGAACCACAAAAGACCCCAAATTTCCAAAGGCATCTTGAAAAAAATGAACAAAGCTGGAGGTATCACACTCTCAGACTTCAGACTATACTACAAATCTACAGTCATCAAAACAATATGGCACCAGTACACAAACAGACTAATAGATCAGTGGAAGAGAATATAGAGCCCAGAAATACACCCATGCAATTATTATGAATCTATGATTAAAGAAGGCAAAAATATACAATTAAAAAAAGCCAGTCTCTTCAATAACTGGTATTAAGAAAACATGTAAAAGAATGAAATTGGGATATTTTCTCACACAATATACAAAAATAAATTCAAATTATATTAAATACCTAAATATAAGACCTGAAACCATTATTCCCCCAGAGGACAATATAGGAACATTCTTTGACATAAATCTAGTAATGTTTTTTGGATCCATCCAGACCCTAAGACAAAAGGAACAAAATAAAAAATAAACAAATGGGACCCAATTAAACTTAGAAGTTTTTGCACAGCAAAGGAAACCACTGACAAGATTAAAAGACAACCCACAGAATGGGAGAAAATAGTTGCAATTTATATGATAAATAAGGGGTTAATATCCAAAATATATAATGAGCTGATACAACACAATATCAAAAGACAAACAAACGGATGAAAAACAACAGGGAGTTCCCATCATGGCTCAGAGGAAACGACAAAAAAAAAAGAAACAACCTGATTAAAAAACGGGCAGAGGATCTGAACAGACATTTTTCCCAAGAAGATATACAGACAGCTAACAGGCACGTTAAAAGGTGTTCGACATCACTAATCATCAGAGAAATGCAAATCAAAACTACAATGAAGTAACATCACACACCTGTCAGAATGACTATCAACAAAGAGTCTACAAATAACAATTGTTGGATGTGCAATAAAGGGAATAATGGTACCCTGTCAGTAGAAATGTAAATTGGTACAGCCATTACAGAAAACAGTATGGAGGTTCTTCAAAAAGCTAAAAATAGAACTGCCATATGATCCAGCAATTCCATTCCTGGGTTGATACCCAGAAAAAATGAAAACACTGATTTGAAATGATGTATGCACCCAAATGTTCATAGCTGTATTATTTACAGTAGCCAGGATACAGAAGCAATCTAAATACCCATCATCTGATGAATGAATGGTATATTGTGCTCACTTCAGCAGTACATATACTAAAATTGGAACAATACAGAGAAGATTAGAATGGACCCTCTGCAAGGATAACATGCAAATTTATAAATCATATAAATTCATATTTTAATGCATTTGAAAAATAAGAGACCAGCAACTTAAAATAACCTTGTGTGTATATATATATTTGTGTGTGTGTGTGTGTGTGTGTATGTATGTATGTATGTGTGTGTGTGTGTGTGTGTATGTGTGGACTGCTACATCAAAACCTCATGGGAATTGCAAACCAAAAAACTACAATAGATATACACACAAAAAAATAAAAGCAGTCCAAACAGAACATTAAAGGTAGTCATCAAATCACAAGAGAAGATAACAAGAGAAAAGGAAGTCAAAAAGTCTACAAAAACAATCCAAAACAATTAAGAAAATGGTCATAAGAACATACAATCGATAATGAACTTAAATTGATTAAATGCTCCAATCAAAAGACACAGACTGGCTGAATGGATACAAAGAAGAAAAGAAAAAAAAAAAGACCTAGATATATGCAGTTTATAAGAGACCCACTTCAACTATAGATAACTGAAAGTGAGGGAATGGAAAAAGGTATTCCATGCAAGTGGAAAACAAAAGAAAGCTAAAGTAGCAATACCCATATCAAAGAAATAGACTTTAAAATCAAGACTGTTACAAGAGACAAAGAAGGACACTACATAGGGATCAAGTGATAAATCCAAGAAGATACAACAACTGTAAATACATATGCACCCAACATACCATGTCATTATATAAGGCAAATGCTTACAGCCATAAAAAGGGAAATCAACAGTAACATGGTAATAGTGGGGGACTTTAATAGGCCACTTACACCAATGAACAGATCAGACAGAAATTCAATAAGGAAACTCAGGCCTTAGATGACAGATTAGGCCATGTGGATTTAATTGATATTTTTAGAATATTCTATCCCAAAGCAGTAGGATACACTTTCTTTTTGAGTATACATAGAACATTCTCTAAGATCACATCTTGAGCCAAAATCAAGCCTCATCAAATTAAAAAAAAAAAAAAAACTGAAATAAGGCATCTTTTCCAACTATAACAGTGAGTTAGAAATCAAATAGAAAAAAAAACTATAAAAAAACATAAACATGTGGAGCCCAAACAATATGTTACTAAACAACCAATGGATCACTGAAGAAATCAAATAGGAAATTCAAAAACACCTAGAGACAAATGACAATGAAGACACAGTGATCCAAAACCTCTGGGACGCAGCAGAGCAGTTCTATGAGGGAATTTATAGCAATACAATCTTACCTTAAGAAACAAGAAATTCTACCAAACATTTAAATAAGGGTTAACACATATTCTTGTGAAACTCTTCCCAAAATACTGCAGAAGAAGGAACACTCACAAGCTCATTCTATGAGGCCACCATCACCTTGATGCCAAAACCAGACAGAGATACCACCATGAAAAAAAATACAGGACCTAAGGAGATAAAAGACCTGTACTCAGAAAACTATAAGATGATGATGAAAGAGATTTTAAAAATGACACAAACAGATGCATACAATACTCTTGGATTGGAAGAATATCTATTGTCAAAATGACTATACTACCCAAGACAATCTACAGATTCAATGTAATCCCTACCAAATTACCAATTTTGATTACCAATGACATTTTTTTCACAGAATTAAACCAAAATAAAATAAAATAAAATCTGTATAGAAACATAAAATACCCCAAATTGCCAAAACAGTCTTGAGAAAGAAGAACAAAGCCAGAGGAATCACACTCCATGCCTTCAGACTATACTACAGGCTACAGTAATCAAAATAGTATGGTACTGGTGATAAAGCAGAAATATAGATTAGTGGAACAGGATAGAAAGTCCAAAGATAAACTCATGCACTTATGGTCAACTAATCCATGAAAAATCAGACGAGAATACACAGTGGAGAAAAGACACTCCTTCAATAGGTGGTGCTTGGAAAATCAGACAGCTGCATCAAATTAGAACATTTTTGAACACTGTACACAAAACTCAAAATGGATGAAACAGTTAAATGTAAGGGAGGATACTATAAAACTCTTAAAAGGAAAGCTAACATAAATCACATCAATATCTTTTTTGATCTACCTCCCAGACTAATGAAAATAAAAACAAAAATAAATAAATGGGACCTAATTAAACTTAAAAGCTTTTGCACTGTCATAAACAAAATGAAAACACAACCCAAAGAATGAGAGAAAAACATTTGTAAATGAAGCATTCAACGCAGGATTAATCTCTAAAATATACAAACATCTCATTCAGCTCAGTATATAAAAAAAAATCAAAAAATGGGCAGAAGATCTAAATGTACATTTCTCTAAAGAAGACATTGCCAAAAACACGTTAATAGATGCTCAATATCACTAATTATTAAAAAAATACAAATCAAAACCACAATGAAGTATCATCTCACACCTGTCAGAATGACTATCATCAAAAAGTCTACAGACAATCGGAGTTCCCATCGTGGCTCAGTGGTTAATGAATCCGACTAGGAACCATGAGGCTGCAGGTTCGATCCCTGGCCTTGCTCAGTGGGTTAAGGATCCGGCGTCGCTGTAAGTTGTGGTGTAGGTCGCAGACGCGGCTCTGATCCCGCGTTGCTATGGCTGTGGTGAAGGCCAGCGGCTACAGCTCCTGTTAGACCCCTAGCCTGGGAACCTCCATATGCCGCGGGTGTGGCCCTAGATAAGGTAAAAAGACAAAAAAAAAAAAAAAAAAGTCTACAGACAACAAATGCTGGATAGGGTGTGGAGAAAAGGGAACCCTCCTACACTGTTGGTGTGAAAGTAAATTGATACAACCACTATTGAGAACAGATGGAGTTTCCTTAAAAAACTAAATATAGAACTACCATATGATCTAGCAATCCCACTCCTGGGCACGTATCCTGAGAAAACCATAATTTGAAAAGACACATGCACCCCAGTGTTCATTGTGGTACTATTTACAATAACCAAGGCATGGAAGCAAACTAAATGTCCACAGAAGAATGAATAAAGAAGACGTAATACATATATAGAATGGAATATTACTCAGCCATAAAAAGAATGAACTAATGCCATTTTTGGAACATGAATGGACCTAGAAATTGTCACACTAGGTGAAATTAAGTCAGAGAAAAACAAATATCATATGCTATCACTTACATGTGGAATGTAATATTTTAACAATATGAATGAACTTGTTTATAGAACAGAAACAGACTCACAGATTTCAAAGTCAGACTTAGGGTTGGCAAGGTAGAAACTTGATGGGGAGGGATAAATTGGGATTTGGGGACTGACATACACACCATACTACATCTAGAACTGATAACTGACAAGGACCTCCTGTATAGCACAGGGAACTCTACTGAACATTCTGTAATTACCTAGATGGGGAAAAAAATCTCAAAAGAGTAGATGTATATGTGTGTGTGTATGTGTATCTGATTAACATTGTGTACCCCTGAAACTAAAAAAATATTGTAAATCAACTATACTCCAATACCATTTTTTTGAAGTGATGTGTATACATACACACACGCACTGGAATATTAGTCAGAAAATAATAAAATTCTGACATTGGCAACAACATGGATAGACTCGGACAATATCATCTTAGTGAAATAAGTCAGATGGAGAAAAACAAATACTATATATTATCACTTATATGTAGGACTTTAAAAATAAAGAAGAATGAATATAATAAGACAGAAACAGACTCACGGATATAAAGAACAAACTAGTGGTTACCAGCAGGCAGAGGGAAAGGTGGGGGAGTAAGACAGAGGCACAGAATTAAGAGATACTAAGTACTACATATAAAATAAAATAAGCAACAAGGATATCTTATACAGCACAGGGAAATGTAATTATTTTTCATAACCTAAATGGCATATAGTGAATAAAAATACCAAATCACTACGTTGTACACTTGAAATTAATAAGGTTATAAATCAACTATACTTCAATGAAAATTAAATAACAATACAGAATGTTGCATAATATACTTCTTTTTGAAGTAAAAAGAGATGATATGTGTATAGTTATTTGTGCACACATGTGTGCTTATACATTCAGACTACCTCTGGAAAAATTATAAGAGAGAATTATAGAACTCTATAGTTATATAATTATATGAGATGGTTGACATGAGTTGGGGAACCACGAAACTAGGGGATAAGGATGTGAGAAGATTGCAATTTACTATATACTCTTTTATTCATTTAAAATTTGGGGTCAGAAATATATCTTACCCTCAAGTAATTTTCTATAAACAAAATTAACAAACGAATCTTCCTATTACAGTGTCAGGTGTTTTCACAGACTGTTAACAAGTAGAACATTTGGAAAATTACACAACTAATACGTTCTAAAACACATTCTCTTTCACAAAATCTAAAACACAACGGTTCTTTCTTTCTATGATGACGTCCTGTTTCCAGACTGGAATACTGACTTCTTTAGAATAGTTACACTTCCAAATCAGATTGTCACCTCATTTGCAACAGGCCTTCATAAATTTTTCAGAGATAACACAGAGTAGAAAAGAAATGGACACAATTTCACAAAGTTCCAGGCTAGGTGGGGATATCAGAGAAAAGGTTGTTCTCCTCAAAACTTGCCTAGATGACTACAGAAAATAAATGGAGATAAAATAATTCAGACTCGGTCATCCTGGTTTAGACTCAATTCTCTCTTGGACCAGAGGAAGGTCATGGCAATAATTACACATTCTCCATTTTGTTCCAGGATTGGGGTGATACCAGAATTTTAGTTGGGGGCCAAAGGAGAAAAACACAGAAGATAAAAACAGGGCCAGGATGTTCACCTCAATGGGGCAAGGGACAGAGTGCCCCAGCCTTTAGGTCCAGGCCGACTGGTCTGATGTGCAAAGAATGGCAGCAGTAATCTCTAGACAGTGGTAAAAACAAATGTCTGGGATGGGTAAAATCTGAGGTCATTTGTGGAGAGAGAGTTTCAGGCTAATTTAAATAAGATTCCTATCAACAGCTAAGTAACCCTGCAACATGATCCGGCAGCTGAAAAGAGGCTGGAAATCACTGGGTTGAGAGCTTCAACCCCACATAGAGTAGGCCACCTTAGATGATGCAGGGAAGAGGCTGAACTTGGAAGCAACAAGGGGAAGAATCAGCCCAGACTCACTGGACCAGGAAATCAAGCAGCAAGACTGAAATCAAACGTCAGTCATCAGGAGAAAAGTGTGAGTAATTTCTAGGTCATGAGTCTTAAGTCTCAGACCTTTTTTATAGTTTTATTTTTCTTTCTCAGAGAACTCAAATCGACCTATTCCATTATTATTATTTGACTAATTACTCCAAATGAGGCTCTCCATGCCTGCTCTAACATGCATTTGCCAGTACTTCCTTCCAAGACTTGTTTCTTTGCTTGCCTGCTTTATTCTCTATCTACAAACAAGACATTTCCTATGGGATGTTTCACCGTCATTTTAAACTAAACACACCTTCTTAAGCCAAATGCAACATCTCCCTTTCCCTTCCTTTCCCATCACCCTCCTTCCTTCCCTTCTCCCCAACTTCTCTGTTCAGTCATCCGTATTTCCATTCTATTACCCAAGTTCAAATTTTAGCTATTTTTCCTGCCACCTCCTTAAAAATCTAGAATCACAGATTTCTGCATTCGTTCACTTAAATATTATGTTGAATGCAAACTAGTGCCAAACTATGTTGCAGGTACTATCAACCCTTCTTAGAAACACTTTCTCTCTGTCCATTCCCTCCCGCTTCTCCTACCACACACAAGATATCCATGACTTAGGTATTCAATCACTGCAAAATCTTCCTATCAGGGCTCCATGATTCTGATTTTACTCTGTCTAATCCACTCATATCTTTAGATTAATTTTAACCTATAATTTTCATGTAGGCTCTGCATTATAACTGCCCAGTCTTAATAGACCGTACACGCTTTGAGGGCAGGCTTACCTACATGGTGTCCCTAGAGGCTACACTAGTGTTTGAAATAAAATAGCATCCAAGCAAATGTGTTTAATAAATTCTCAAAAGCTTTCAGCACCTTCCTATAATTGGCTGCATCAAGCCGCTTTGTCTCTGCTTAGCTTTCATGATCTCTCACCATCTGGCCAAGATGTATGTACTTAATCCTGCCCCTCGATGTTTTGCCACTTGTTTCGCACATCTCTGGCTCATTTCTTCATAGCCCTATGATCCTTGTGCTAATTTCCATCTTCACATGCTTATTACCAGTGTCTACAGCCTAGAATGTCCCCATTTTCCCCTCATTCAAAGAGTCTTGACTCTGCACCTAACTGTGTCAGCTTTTCCAATTAGAAAGAGGAAGTGGCTGAGGAATGATGGCCATTTCCCACTTGCCTCCTCCAAGAAGGTTTACCAGCCCCTCTGTGCGCCCAGTGTCAGCAAAACGACATTATCTTTCCATCTTAAGGTTTTACCAAGTGAGTCCAATTCCATCAATGCTATGAATGGAGTCAAAGGGGAGAAAGTAAAATCTATCAGAGGCCACAAAGGGGTCCCACTTACAGCACACTCCTGCAACACCCAAGTTCAAGCTCAGCAGAGTGGGTGGGGGAAAGAGGCAAGGAAGTGCACAGACTCAGATTGACTAGAGGTTAGCAAAAAGGCACCAGCGTCCATTTACCTCCTGTTTCCCAGCTGACCCACTCTTTGGGTAAAAACTGTGCATTTGGCAAATCTGATTTCTCATCCTCAATACACTTCTAATTCCCTCTGCATTGTTATTATCTGAAAAATAAAGAGGCTGAACCAGCCCTTCAAGAACAACAGAACCAAAGTTTTTGAGATGAGTGAAAGGGAAGGCTACAGGCAACTGATCGTCCTAATACCCTTGACCTATGGTGCAAGAAGGCAGAACCGCATCCTGAATAACCATCCTATCCTGAATATGCCACCCCATTCCCATAAACTTCAAGTTCAATTTAATTTAAAATGTTCATTATATGCCTCCTCATATGCCAAACACTGGGGAAGAGCTAGGTACAGAGGACCGAGTTAAGATATGGTTGCTGGTGTCCCAACAGCTTCAGCTTCCTGGCACCTCTGTCCATGAACTCAGTTACAACAATTCTACTGAAGGCTCCCATTACCACATAGGTCCCGGGGTTTCTCTGGTACCTACTTGCTCTCTGACCTCGCTTCAAGTCCCTTTCATAGATACCTAGATTTTCTTAAGCGACACCTACCTTGTAGGCTTGAAATTTTGCATTTTTCATTTCTTTCTCAATTCCCAAAGCTCTCTTTGACCTCAGTGTCAGATCCCTCTTTACTTCCAGGTTCTCATGCTCAGATCTGGCAACAAAAATCCCAAGACTGGTGATGGCTTCAAATTCAAATGTCTTGAAAGCCACTGAATTGCACACTTAAAACTAGTTAAAATGATAAATCTTATGTATAGTTTACCACAACAAAAAAAATAATAATCCTAGGTCCAACCATGGCCTCAGCCCTGGCCCTGGCAGCAGATATCAGTTACTAGTTGTGAAGGAATTCAGAGTCAAGGAGAGGAAACACAATTCACACCTTCATTAATTCAGTAAACATTTATTCTACTGCATGCTAAGTCAGAGAAGACCTGGAAAGACGGAATACTATCTTTATAAAGGTTTTAATCTAGCTTGGGAAATAGTCATCAAGCGAATGGTCCTAGAATTAACGAATTTATTGAAACAGTGATAAATGCTATAAAGGAAAATTTAGGGTCCTGTGAGAGCACATTACAGGGGGGACAGGAGCTCCAGAAAGTCACCCTAATACAGTGAGGTTGAAGATGACACTGGAAGAATAGGCAGCTATTATCTAGGCAAAGGGGTATGACTGAATGGCGAAAGGGTAGAACATTCTAGGCAGGGAGACCACATGTATAAAGCAAAAGACTTCTCATAAAAGGTCGAAGTTCACATGGTCCTTCTGAACGACTGCCAGAAACCAGAGTAGTAAGTGAGGGGAGAGGCAAGACGTCTGTTTGGCTGCCTGACTCCAACCATCAGAAGTATTAAAATAAAGGTCATGCAAAGGCATACAGAGGAAAGAGGCATGGCTTCTGAACGGGGCAAAGGACAGGTTATAAAAAATAAAAAATCCTGGAGAGTTAATATTTGGAGGGAATCAGAAACTTTGGTAGCTAAAGAAGAAAGTACAGGCATTTCAGGAACAGAGCTTACCTAAGCCAAGGTTCACACATGGGGAAATGCAAGGGGCCTTTGGGGACAGGAAGTAGTCCTGTTTCAGTAAAGCACGAGAAGATGATGCAGGAAAATGAGGCTGGATGGGAAAGACTAAATTAAAAAAAGAAAATTAAATGGAGGCTCATTTCAAAGCTCTTAGCCAGGATGGCTGGTTCCAGAATGGTGGGTAGGAGTGTCCCTCCCACTGTCTCTCAACCTCTCGCCCGTCTTCTCCCACCACCAAGGATGACCTGCAAACTGAAACACCAGCCCTTAAGCATCAAGGCAGTGCCACCCCTGAGAGGCACTCAGCTCTCCAAGGCCTCCAGTCTCAGTGTCAGGGGAGCCCTCCCCTCTGTTAAGCAGCTTGGACACAGCACTGAAATTAGGCCTGGCAGTCAAATGATGGGCAGCTAGGGGGTTTGGGATCAGCACAGCGCAGACAGTAGGAACCCACAGAACACACGGGAAGCCCAGACTCTTGTGGGATGCAGGCAGTCAGTGAGCCCGGCTGGGGAACCAGAGGGCACTCAGTTTGGTAGGCAGAAGTATTTCCAGAAGCATCATTGGCTCCTGGCTGGACAGTGGAATTCTGCAAGACTTTGCCTTTTGCCATGCTGTATTGATCTGTGGCTCCAAGACACTTTTTTCACTGGCTGTTGTCTGTAAAAACACTCTCTCTGCAAGTTCAAATTACTCCCTTGTCCAGATGGAGGGCCAAGTGTGAACATGCAGGAATACTGCTGGCCTGTTTTTCCTGATAACAGCAAAGACGGTTTCCCCAGAAAAGTGCTGCCCGATGTCAGCCTGCTGGGACACAAGCATCCCTCACACAACACCCATGTCTGTGGTAGAGACCCAGCTCCAGCTTCTTGTAGTTTCTCACCCGTCCTCAGAGGACTGCTAAGGAGCCCTGCCCTCTCTGGCTGGAAACAACAAGGAAGCGGGCCCAGTCTGAACCTGATAGGGATCTCCTAGGGATCAGGCCACCCTGTCAGTACTAAGGTCAGGGGCCAGGCCTGTAGAAACACAGGGGTCTCCATTTCGGCCACCCTTCTAAAATCTCACCTTCTAAGATGCATCCAGTGACCACCACAATGGTTTTAGAGGACTTGAGTGCCAGGGTTAGTGATGGCTCTGCCAAAGCCTTATTAACCATAAGAGATTCAAATGGTTAAGACTGTTTCTTAGCCATTTATCCAAGAATATACACCTAAATCAAAGAGAAAAACAATTTTCCAAACTTATTTATCATGAATTTTTATCAATATGAAACAACCGCCCATGGGATAAATATATGGGGAATTTAATATGCAATGCCAGACAAGAGGCTAACATTATTTTTAACCACTCTTTTAGCCTTCTATCCATTATTTCCATCTTTAAGATGTGTAATGTACATCCAAGCTCAAAGTGACCATGCCTCCCTTAAATTTCCCCTACCCCTTAACCTGTATCATTTGGAAACCATAAGTTTTTCAAAGTCTGTGAGTAAGTATCTGTTCTGCAAAGAAGTTCGTTTTGTCTTTGTTTTTAGATTTCTCACATAAGTGATAGCAAACGATGTTGGTATCGCACTGACTGGCTAAATTCACTTAGCATGATAATTTCTAGTTCCACCCATGATGCTGCAAATGCCGTTATTTCTTTCCTTTTAGTGGCTGAGTAATATTCCATTGTGTGTATGTACCACATTTTCTTTATCCATTCCTCTGTCGATGGACATTTAGGTTGTTTCCATGTCTTGGCTATTGCTATTGCGCTGCAGTGATGCACTCTTTCTTCATTATGTTCTGAGCCATTTTCCTCCAGCTACAGAAACAAGCCCCACAAAAGCCAAGCCAGGCCCAGCTTCACCACTCTGTGTTTGGCCAGAGAAGCAGTGTGACAGGAAGTCAAACCAACTTGTTCAACCCTAAAAGAAACTATTTTACATGGAATTCATAAAAGCCTTCCTAAAATCTGTTACGTTGAAATGATTAATTCAGCAATTATTTTTAACAAATAAGGTCACCAAAGCTCTCGACCTTCTATAAAAATTATGACTGGAAAAAAAAAACAGAACCCCAAAAATACCACTTACTATAGGTCACTATAAACTTCTAGCAGAGAATTTAGATATGGCAATTTTCTATAAGCCTGGCCTTGTTTCGTTAACATAATTATGACAAGAAATTGAATAAAATTCAGAATCATAAAGAGCATTTCATATGGCAGGCAATCAGACACATGGCACAGTGGGACAATGCTGAACTTGACTCCAAGATGTCATTGGCTGTTTCCTAGCTCAGCAACCTTGGGCAAGCACTTCAACATCTCCGTGCTTCAGACTCTCTGCCTGTGATACAGTGAAATCTCCCCTACACAGACCTGTCAAAGACATAACTAGATGTTGTAAGTAAAAGCAATTTTTGAGACACAAAATCTCGATTCTAATATGAATATTATTATCGTGTTAACCAAGTCAAAATGAGTATATTACTTAGCTGGCAGACAATCTATTTTTTATTTATTTATCATTTATTTATTTATTTTTTGTGACTATGGCATGCCAAAGTTCCTGGGCCAGGATTTGAACCTACACAACAGCAGTTACAATGTCTGATCCTTAACCCACTAGGCTAGCATGGAACTCCCCACACAATCTATTTTCTATTAGCAATGGCATGAGTTAGAAGATGAAAGTTTAGAGGGAAGTTTATCCCTAAGTTACTGTGAGGCCCCCCCAGATCACACCAACTGCATCAAGATGATGCAGCCCTGAAAAATGAGCACCCTGTGTAGCAGAAACAAGGTCTTGAGTTCTGACTGGAAAAATCAGTTGATCTTGGTAGACTCTGCAATGTGCTGTCTTTAATCCTGTGCTACCATATTATACAACTTCAACCAATCTTATTTCTCTCCATATCCCAGTCTTCCTGCTTAGCAAGGGCCACAACTTTTTGTATTTTGTACACTCTATACTATGTCTGATATGTGGTGAATGATCATATTTTATGTCTTACATCTGTGCTTTGATGATAATAAGGTGATTTTTCTTCCACCTAGTTCAGTTTCCTGATTTTTACCTGAACTCTCAAGAGTTACCTGTTTTTGTCCCTTGGTCTTTTGGTCTCCCTATCTCTAGCTCTATTACTTTGTCTTATATGTGAATGCACATATTCACACACACACACCCCTCCAATCCTGCAGTGTCCTAGTTTAGAGTCTATATTTCCCACATAAGATTTTTCACTAAGCATCTGCTGAGTCCCAGTTTACAACGTGACGTTTTTCACTTCTTCCCAAGCACGTTTCTACTGCAGACTCTGGATCATTTTGATTGTTGTGTTATTTGCCTACAGACACCACAAAAGAAATTACTCACTCCTGGAAAGAGATGCCAAACCTCTAATTTAAAAACACCAAATGAGTAAGTCCCAAAGTATTATTTCTCCTCCAAACCCAGAACATTTTAATTACCTTGAAATAAACAAAGAAGCTTGGCAAGGCTAACCAAATTATTTATTCAAAATTCTCCTTCTCCTGTATGCTAAGGATTCCTACATGCCCCAAAGTTTTTAATGACTTGAGCCTGTGTTTACTCTACCCATTCCCCCACCCCCTCATGATGTGGTAAAGAACCCATTAAAAGGGGGAGGTAATCTTTGCACCCATCACTAGTACTAAATTTTCATGAGGGCTAAAATGACCACAGATATAATCAATGACCAATCTTTCTTTAATTGTGCATTGACTGGGCCAAAATAGTCAGGCTTCCTGCCTCTAGCTACATATTTAGTTGTGATAAGGAGCAAAGAAAAGCAAAGAGCTTCAAGGACTGGAGTGCTTCTCTCCCTACTGAGCAATCTGTGCTATTACTGTTGTAGCCTGACAAGGAAAACACATTTCCTTGCCAAAGAAGGCAGACAACAAGGAGGCACAAGAGGTGAAAACCAGGAGTTCCCATTGTGGTGCAGCAGAAACAAATACGACTAGTATCCATGAGGATGTGGGTTCAATCCTTGGCCTCGCTCAGTGGGTTGGGAATTCAGCATTGCCGTGAGCTTGAGTGTCGGTCACAGATGTGGCTTGAATCCTGCATTGCTATGGCTGTGGTGTAGGCCAGCAGCTACAGCTCTGATTCGATCCCTAGCCTGGGAACTTCCATATGCTGCAGGTGCAAGCATAAAGAGAAAAAAGAAAAAGAGGCTGAAAACATTTCACGTACAGTGGTGAGAAAGAAAGACCTATCCCTGAAATGGTTCCCTAACGAGCACCCAGTCTAACTCCAAACTACTAGTTGCAGACAAGATTTTCACCTTCCTCAATGAGTGATGAGGCAGCCCAGTCTCTGTTCAGCCACTGCTGCTTAGAAGCAACTAAATACTGGAAACTGGCATATTTACTAGTCAGATAAATAAAATTAAGAACAAAACCTCTGAGCCATCCACAGTCCTCTTTAATGAGCCAATGCTCTAAGATTAAATAGAACTGTCTGAATCCAATTAAATTGTGTCAGGGGACAATCAGAAATGTGGGCCTTTTGTATTTTCATCAATGAATAATGAATAGTTTAAAGTCTCATTTTATAAAGATGAAACTATTTTATTGAAGGATTAATGAATATCTAATTATGTAAAAGTTTCAGGTTATCACTTTTATTTCTTCTTTGTTCTTTTTTATTCTTTAATTCTGGAACTCAAGACATTTCTTTTGGAGCTTATCTCTATGTCTCTCAACTTCTCTTTTCATATGTTAAACCTCTTCATCTGCCTCCTAGGACATTCCTTCAGTTTTATCTTCTAACTCATAACTTTCTCTTCAACCATGTCTGTCAGAGCTGGGACAAAGGTGAAGCAAGCATGGTTCCCACAGTGCACAATTTAAGGGATTCACTCTGAGGCTCATGCAAGTTCGAAGTCTGCACCTGACCATGGGGGCCTCCCTGGGGGCCTCCCTTGCCTCATCCTAGTCTTGACCCAGAAGACTAGTCTATAGTTCACCTTATCAGCTTTGATTTTTATTTCAATGAGTACACTTTGCATTTCCAAGATTTCTAAATGAAGCTTTTTAATACCTTACTGTTTTTGATTAATAATCCTTTATTCTCATTCTTTGACTTATTTGATAATTCCAGAGTACTTATTTTAACATTTTTCATATTGTACCATTATCTCTAGTTCCTGGCTATAGAATCTATCAGCAAAGTTATAGATTTTCAGTTCTTTATGTGTAGAATCTGTAGATTATTGAATCTGCTACCCATCCTCATGACAGAAAACTTTTCGTGTATTTTTTTAATTTTAGTCTGAAAGCTTATCTTCCTTGGGAGACTTTTTTCCTGGTTGACTCCCCTTCCTATCAAGTGATTTTATTGCTGGTTATTTTACCCTGGCACTTCAGATATGTATCACCAAGCCAAGATGTATCGTATTCCCAGCCACTACCAGTAGTGTCACACTGACACTATAGCTATGTGCAGCAGGACCTGGTTCTCATTCTAATCCAGATGTTTCTTTTCCATCTCAGAACCACAGAAAGCAGGATCCAATGATGGGTAGTTAGTGGAATTTTTTCATGTCTATTGACTATCAGATGTTGTAAACACTGACCTCAGCTTCATCTGGGAAGCCAAGCTCAAGTTTCTGCATTTTGTGGGATGAGCAATGCCTTCATCACAAAATCTTTAAAGCTTTATCTTTATTTTTCATCATTAAAACTCAGCCTCTACTGTTTGTATATATTATCTGTTTCCTATGAGCCAACTGCCTTTAGCCTCAGTTCCCTATCATAGGTTTCTGTTAGTTCCAGATCACTGGATCTTATCCCATTTTTTTTGAGTGACTGTGTTTACACACACTTACACACACACACACACACACACACACACAATTAAACACAGGTTTCTTGGGGGTTTTTTCCTTTTCATTTTTAAAAATGAGAACCAGGGTACAAATAGGGGATAAAGCAGCTATATCAACATGATAAGGAAAAATGTAATTGATCACTAGTGCTAACTTATCATTGTGGGAGTAGTGGAGCCCCAGTTAAGTGTTCCTTACACAGTTACAGTCATAGACATGAGGTCGGTGCCACCCAGACTCAGCCTCTGTAAGCATAAGTATTTATCGTTCTCCTCTGTTCAGGGCCAAGGAACTGGTGTATATGCTCATTTTACCATTTTGAGGAGAAACTGAAAGGGAAATTTTAATGTACATATTTTATCACAGGGAAAATCTAAACTCTAGCTTAAAAGTTCTAGGCCAATTTTGTTCTTAAAAGTAAAGTCCTGCCTTTTTCCTAGAAGCCTAATGTATGCCTTGAGATCCTTTCTAAGTTTGGGCTTTCGGTGGAATCAGGACCCACCTGTCACCCTCTCTGCCACCAGTAAGAAAACAGTCATTTTCACTTTTCCCTCTGTTTTACTCATTGTGAGAATGGAGTGCACCGGCCAATAGAGTTGAGTAGTATTTGACTCAGGTAATCTTGTCAAGGCCATGATATATATGCCTATGTCAGTTTCTTGCTTTTACTATCAGTCATCAATTTTTTGCAAGAAAGCCATCACAAAAATTAGTAGCTTATCTAACAAAACATGCTCAGGCTCCATAAATTAAAATTTACAAAATTCTGATGAAAGAAAACAAAGATATAAATAAACATAATCAGCTCTTCATATCTATGTGTTAAATCCATGGATTCAACCAACTCCATACTGAAAATATTCAGTAAGAGAATTCAAAAAGCAAAAATTGAATTTGCCACATACCAGCAACTATTTACATAGAATTTGCATTGCTTTACAACTATGTAAATAGTACTCACACTGTCTTGGGCATTATAAGTAATGTAATGATAATTTAAAGTAAACAGGAGGGTGTGCATACCTTGTAATGCAAACACTATACCATTTTATATAAAGGACTTGAGCATCTACAGATTGCGGTATCTGCAGGAGACCTGGAAATAATCCCATGTGGATACAGAGGGACTACTGTACTGTGATCATGGACTAGAAGACTCAATGTAGTAAAAAGCTCATTTCTCCCCAAACTGTTCCCTAGATTTAAAGTAATGCTTATCAAAATCCCAGCAAGAATTTTTGTAGGCATAGGAAAAAAACAAATCCTAAAATTTATATGGGAAGGGAAAGGAACTAGAATGGCTAAACCAATTTTGAAAAAAAAAAAAAAAGAATTAGGAGAAACCACTGTGCCAGACATTGACTTACCATATAGCTATAGTCTTCATAATAATAACAGTCACATAGCTTAATAATAACTTTGTGCCATTGGTGAATTACCAGACACACAGATCAACAGAACAATATACAGCACCAAGAAATTTGATTGATTTACTTACAACCATTTGGGTGACCTTTTTTTTTTTTTTTACAATGGTGCAAAAGGAATTCGATGGAGTCGATGGAGGCCAGAGAGCTTTCCCAATAAATTGTGTTGGGACAAATATAAGCTAAAAATGAACCTCAACCTAACCCTCACACCATAGGTAGAAATTAATTCAAAATGGATCATAGATTTAAGTGTAAAACATAATACTATAAATCCTTTTGAAGAAAGCAATATCTTCAGGATCTAGGGCCAGGTGAGGAGTTAGTTTTTAGATATGATACCAAAAGAGCAGTATATCAAAGAAAAACTAATGAATTGGACGATCAAGTTTAAAACTATTTTTACTCTGAAAGACTCTGTTAGGAGGATGGAAAGATAAACTAAAGACTGGGAGAAAATATTTGCAAATCATATACTCATCAAAGAACAAGTTCCTAGACAAACCTGGTACATTCATACAATGAACCCACTATTCCCCAGTAAAAAAATAATGAACTCCTGATTCATATAACAACCTGGATGGACCTTGAAAGGATACGCCTATTCTATGATTCAATTTACACAGCATTCTTGAAATGACAAGACAACAGGAATGATGGACACATTACTGACTGCAAGGGGACAAAGCCAGGAGTGTGGTGGAAGGTAGATGCCAAAAGAATGAGGGACGGGGGAAACATTCTTTTGTGGAGTTGCAGCTAGTTACACAAATCTATATATAGAATTAGTGCTTAGAATTATAAATACACACATAACATGAGTGTAGAATTTTAAAAACATGTTGAAAACTGAGGAAGTTTACTCTAGTTAACAGTGACGTATCTAGGTTGATTTCCTGCTCTTGATACTATGCTACAACTACATAAGATGCCACCACCAGGGAAAGCTGGCTGAAGGGTACACCAGATCTTATGATATTTGCAGCTTTTCCAAGTCAAAATTAAAAGTTTAAAAAATTGTAGCTTAAAGCAACAATCATTTTTCTAGGACACCATTCTTATGAATTGACAATTCTGGCTAGGATCAACTGAGCAGTTCTCCAGTTAGTCTCAGCTCTGATAATTCAGGCTTTTGCAGTCAGCTCTGGTCCACTAGATATCTCTGCTTCTGGGGCTTGGCTGATGGGGTGATGAGGGCCACTAGGTCACATGTCTCTCCTGTTCAGCAGGCCAGCCCTGGCTGACTTTCATGGTGGTAGTAACAGGGCTTCGGAAGCAGCAAGAGAGTAAGATCCAAGGCACAAGCTTATCACAAGTCTGTTTCTAGCAAGTTGTTAACAGTCCCATTCTGCAAAACAAATCCAACCTAAACTCCAAGGATGGGAAAACAGACTCCAGCTACGGTGGAAAGAGCTACAAAATGTTGTGGCTATTGTTTTTCAATCTGCCATAGCCACAGTGAACTTCTGAATAGCAGGGAGAGAAACTGACTGCCTTCATTTCTCCAGTTTGCCAATCACTATTTCTCATACATACCCAATCCTGAATAAGATTTAAGTACATGGAGAAAAGAAGGGAAAAGAAATGTTTTCTAAAAGTACACCTAAGATGGTAGCAGAAAATTTCTCATCTTCGGGGATTTATTCCATAGACTCAAAAGGTCCAAAGACTAAAACTGTCCTAAGTCAGGCCTATTCAAAGTGAAGATGTGGAAGAGGAAGAAACTAAACTAAATGCTCCGATGGGACTACGTCTGACATTTCCTGGTATCCCTCACAGGCTCTGTGTAGACAGTTCATGCTAATTCAATATAATTATTAAGATTGAAAGACATCACCACAGTCCTGCCTCATTATCACAACCTCTCTACCATATAAACTAGTACACGGCACTGGCAAAGGGTAGGTACATTGGAGATCAGGAATCCTTTCCAGGCTGCTGTTTGTATTTTTCCTACTTTTAGCTACCATGTACTTTCAAAGTAATTGCAGGAGTAACTACTAGGGTTAGGCAAATTGTGAAAATGAAGGAACTGATCTAAATTTTGCTCAGGCTCTCCAGATGGAGCCCAGTATTTAGAGATCTAACAAGATGCTCACATGACAGCCAATAAGCTCTGGCTATACTGAGAGGCATTTGCCCTTGGGTGTTTAGGTTCTGTCAGAACTCAAAGTACAATTCAGATGATACAGAATAAATTCTCAGTCCTATTAGGACTCCCCTAAGAAGAAGAAGATTTCTGGTTGTAATGTATTACTTGTTAAACTCATTCCCTTTCCCCTGGTAATTGTGTAAATGTTGGCACGCAAGCAGTTTTATTCACTTGATAGGAAGTTAGCCCAAGACTCTTCAAGAAAAACTTAACCTTAAAAAACAAATGCCTCTCCTCCAGAGCTGCAAAAATTCCACGGATTTTCTGAGACTGTAGAGTAAGGACCACATGAGAACAAACACATGAAAAAAGAGGCAACAAAAAAGGTTCTCCTCTCAGGGGAGCTCTTCTGAGCAGTCCCATCTGCACTGCAATCTCTGGGGCTTCCGGACATTATAGGGTAAATAAGACTGATGAGGTATGTGTGCAGATGCCTTTCTAGTGAAGTGCACATCAGGCAGGGCCAATGTTTAAATGAAAGGCAGGGGTCTACTAACAGAATAACACTCTACAAAGACAACTCCATGCCTCAAGATTTGGGATTCCATCAAAGGAATGAAAATAGTGCATACAAAATCCTTTGGAATATGGAACTGATCAAAAAGGTTTCATTATAACATCCAGATCCTCCATATTTATCCAATGTATGCTTGTTTCTGGGCCACAGCCTATTGCATCATTCAAAGCATTTTATTGCTAACATAAGGCTTATATCATGATCATCATAAAAGCATAATTTAATAATAATAAATCTCACATAGGATTGAAGTTTTACAGCTTGTCTAGCATTTCTTATGCAATATTTTACTCAATACCACCCAACAACCCAACTAAGTTAGAACACTATTATTAGCTGCATTTTACAAATGAGTAAACTGTGGCTCAAAATGACAATGACAGAGCCTGATCTACTGATTATAGATTCAGTGCCCCCTTTCTCTTGTCTCTCATCATGTTCGAATTCCACTAAGGAGGTGTGGGGAATACATCTAAGAGCTATCTCAGGTACTACAATGGATGGCTACTACACAAAATGGAGAGGCAGTGGACACAGCAGCCAGCTTGAAGGGGTTCCCTCAGGGCAAAACCAATATAGTTTGAGCACTGAAATAAACAATGATAGGAGTTCCTGTTGTGGCTCAGCAGGGTAAGGACCCAGTGTTGTCTCTGTGAGGATGTGGGTTCAATCCCTGACCTCGCTCAGTGAGTTAAGGATCCAGCGTGGCTGTGATCTGTGGTATAGGTCACAGATGTTGCTCAGATCCTGCATTGCTGCAGCTGCAATTCCAATTCAACTCCTGGCCCAGGAACTTCCATATATGGCTCAGGTGTGGCCATAAAAAGAAAAAAATAGTAATAAATTAAGATTCAGTGAATAAAATTATAATCCATGAGTCTATACTCATAATAAAAATGGATAAACAAGGGTAAAGAAAAAGCTTCTTCTGACAGTAGAACTCAAAGTAAAAACTTTAGAAGAGGTAACAGGGTTAAAACAACCTTAGTTGAGACTAAAATCAAGCAGGTGAAAGGTTTGTGAGAAATGAGGTATTTATACTCAAAGTATTTCCCAAAGATTGCTTATTAATCACAAGGGGAAAAGAAGAGCTTTACAGTAGAGAAACTGTTTAGGTGGGGTTTAATTAAGGCACCCCCTTAATTAAACACAAAGTGCTGGGACACACTGGCATCATGTGTCTCCTAAAGGGTGGTCCTGAGGAAGACATTAACACCACTTTTACCACATTCCCGTCAGAAAGGTAAAACCTGTACCAATCTGGACAAAACATTAGAAAACCCAAATCTAGGGGCATTCTACATAATAGCCCAGACTCTCTTAAAATGTCAAGGTCAAAAATGGCCGAGGACATGTTCCAGAGTCAGAGTGACTAAAGAGCCATAACAACCAAATGTTAGGTGGAATCCTGGATTGAATACTGGCTGGGCTGAGGGGAAAAAAATAGCTACAAAAGACATTATTGGGACAACTGACAATATTTCAATATGGACTATGAATTTTGGATTATAGTATCGTGTCCATGTTACATTTCCAGATTTTGGTATTTATATTTTGATTATGTAAAAAGGCAGCCTTTGTTCTTAGAGCCAAAATACTGAAATATTTAGGGGAAAAGTCTCCAACTTATTCACAAATAATACAGAAAAACAAGAGAGTAAGCCCGGCGGGGAGGGGGTTTGCAAAAAGTTCTTAGATATTTTAAAGTTATGAACAGGTTTGCAGTTTGTTTATCCGTGGTCTTAAATTTTCATGAGGTAAATAAATAGGAAAAAAGTCTACAATGTATCCTTGAATAAACTGATAACAACAACAACAAAAACAGAAGTTGATGAACAGTGAGAAAGTGAGAGAAGAGGGGTGGGGGAAGAAAGGATCCTGGGTTGAATACTGGCTGGGCTAAAGGTAAAAAAATAGCTGTAAAGGACATTATTAGGAAGGTTATACAGGAATCCCCTTGAAGTTTGAAATTTTTTAAATTAAAAAGTTACAAGAAAAAGAAACATGTACATTTAGAGGCAAAAAACAGCAACAAAAGTAGGAAAACACCATTCTATCCCAAGGAAAGATCTATGTAGTCATGTGAATGATTTTTATTGTTGCTTCTCTAGAACACTGTGTATGCATGTCATTCACACAGGCACTTAATCCACTGCCTATGGTCTCCTATATTTTTTGTTCAGTGGTCCTGTCTTCGCCCACTTGAGGACAGCAGTGCCTCAGGAGGGCCTTTCACTTTTTAAGGAGAGTGTTTTATAGGGAGAAGGTGACATGTTCTAGCTTCATGAAGGACAGAACCAAAGGTTGTAAACCACAGCAGATAGGATCTAGGTTAGAATGCAAAGAGTGCTCTGAAAATAAAATAGCTGAGTTGGTTAAGGAATACTGTCTCACAAAGACCTTTAAGAGATTAATAATATTTAAGAATATTATCAGGCACACATCCGCTAAAGCACATTTCAAGGGCGTCTTAGTCTATCTGCGCAACTATCACAAAACACCACAGACCTGGGTTATAAAGAAGAGAAATTTATTCCTCACAGTTCTGGAGCCTGGGGAGTTCAAGATCCAGGCACCAACCAATTCAGTGTCTAGTGAGAGTCCACCTCCTAGTTCACAGCTGGTGCCCTTGTCCCTGGTTGCAGGGACAAGCTGGCTCTCCAGGGGCTTTTACAATGACACCAATCCCACCCATGAGGGCTCAGACCTCAGGACCTAATCATCTCCTAGACACCCCACCTCCCAACACCAGCATTTTAGGAGTCAGTATTGAACTAAGGAACATACATTCAGATCACAGCAAAGGGTAAGGGGATGTATTAGGAGAATCTGTCATTCATTTATTGATGTCCTCAGTGTGTTCTCAGAGCTGAGTAAAACCTGTCCTTTGCCTTTAGCGAACTTGCCAGCTAGTACAAAGATTATTTTAGGATTTGCTTCTCATTATAATAGAACACTGTCACCTTATTGCATATCCTTAGTCTTTACAACTTTCTCTTAACATGTTATTATTCTAATTGTTGTCATCATTTTTTTTTTTTCATTTTTTTTTTTTCACATGTTCAGGGCCCCACCTGCTACATATGGAAGGTCCGAGGCTAGGGCGTCAAACCAGATCTGCAGCTGCCGGCCACGGCCACAGCAACACAGGATTCAAGCCACATCTGCGACCTACACCATAGCTCACAGCAATGCCGGATACTTAACCCACTGAGCGAGGCCAGGGATTGAACCACATCCTCATGGTTACTAGTTGAGTTCTTTACCACTGAGCCACAATGGAAACTCCCTGTTGTCATCAATACTAATGCGTAATTTCCATCCTATTACCACTGTCACTATACAGCTACCTTCTTATAATAATTTCTAACCATTAGTGACAGCACAACACAAAAATAAGTAAAAAGGTCTGCAATCTGTAGCCCTGCTACCAGGTATGCTGAGATGCAAACAGCTCCCTCTGGGACCACACAAAAGTCAAATTACTAGGATCACCCGAGGCCCAAAGTGTACAAGTGACTCTGTTGCTGCCATTCTCTGGCCATTGGATTCCTTCACTTGATTAATTAACTCACAATTGCCTCTCAATGGCAATCCAGACTTCTGTTTCCAATTTCCTTCTCTGCTGAAAAGTAAATAGGTCTGACCACATTTTCAAGCCCCTGTGCATGAATCTTTTGTGCTCAGAGCAAACCAGTACCCGCTGGAAGGGGTTTGGGCCACTGCCAAAGTGGGTATTCAATTTCTTTGTTGTCTTTCAGTAAAACCTAGCTAACCACAATCCCTTTCCACCATTCCACTGCAATGTGCTTGAACTAAAGCCAAGGGCTCATCCTACAAGATGAATAAAGAAAAAAAAAAAGTAGGAAATAAATACAGCAGCAACCATGCAAAAAATCAGACCTTGTGAATATTATCCTAGACATCACATTTTCGTTTTAAATATTTCTTTCCAAAAACTTCTAGACCCCAAATGCACAGTCATCTGCAGGATGACTCCAAGGGCTTTGCATTCCCTCCTCTCATCCCCCCACATCTGAGACGATTATAGGATTATAAACATGAAGCAAACTGCCATGGTCCTGTTCCTTAGGTTATATGCCCTGCCTTCTGGCCTTAGGGATGGGAGAAAGGGGTGGCAAATGCCTCTGAATGACCATCCCAAGAGAAGCAGATGGCTTTAGCAGGCCTGTGCCCAATGCATGATCTGTGTGCACTCTATGCTACACACTTTCTCCCATACCAGGGGAAAAAAAATTAAAAATGAGTCTCTGCTCGGTCAAGATGTGAATTTTACAGGACAAAGGACTTTTCCTAAAGATAGAATAAAGGTTCCAGGCCAGAGCATGTATGATGAAGAAGGGCTCAGGGGGTTTCACAGTTTCTGTGCAATGGGTTCCAAATGTTATAGTAGACAGTCTTTTATTCTCTCTCCATTAACTCACCGACTCCCTTCTATAAATATTAAAAGAAATCTTCAAGTTCCCCAGAGACTAGTAGCAACATAAACATAGGCCTAAAGGCAAGAAAATATGGAGCACCTACTGGGAAGAGCAAATAATTAGATTGGAAAAAAAAGAGTACATGAGGGATAGTATTAGGAAGGGAGAATGATCAGGAGCCTGGGGTCAGAAAAAGCACCAGGCCAAAAAGTTCAAACTTTATTTGATAACTGGAACTTATGAAATATTAAACTAAATAGTAAAAGATGAAGGAGTTCCCATCGTGGCTAAGCGGTAATGAACCTATTATCCATGAGGATGCAGATTCAATCCCTGGCCCCACTCAGTGGGTGAAGGGTCCCGAGTGGCAGTGGCTGTGGTGTAGACTAGCAGCTGCAGCTCCATTTTGACTTCTAGCCTGGGAACTTCCATATGCCACGGGTAAGGCCCTAAAAAGACAAAAAAAAAAAAAAAAAAGGCAGTGAAAGATTAAAACTTGGGCAAAGGTACCAATTTACAAGAAAGACAATGTTACATCAAAAAAAAGAGAGAAAGCCAAGGATGAGAATCAGTAGAAAAGGAATGCTTCACCTCAGGATGGATTCCTGTGACGGACATGGGGACCCAGGCATACAAGGACAAGTTGAAGCCTATATAGACCTTTATCTGATAGAAAGTAGTTTATTAGTTCTTGCAAAGAGAGCAAACACTCTAGGGGAAATCATGTGGACTCTTTAACAAACCATGAAATGACAATGGGGGAAAAAAACGACATTTTTATCGTACACACAGATGTGAAGTTACATGGCTGCTCAGTTCTTTCTTGTGCTGACATTTAATACAGACCCCAAATAATAAAGCATCACTGAAAGAAGACAACGCTATTGGGGGCTAGGCTAACATGACTCATACATGTGGGTTTTTGATCTTTCCTGATCATCAGGAAATGATGAACTTGAAACACCTGCAAGAGTGAATGAACAACATGACTTTCGGACACTTTCCACCTCATATCAATTCTGTTAGCCATTCATTAAGGAAAATGGATAACTTAGAGTTAACCTCCCTGATGAGATCTCCAGATTGAGCAGTACACATTATTGATAAAGGAAGATCTCTGGTTCTAGGTAAAGGGATCATGTAGAAACTAGGTTCTCTCCTGGTTTATGTCTGCTCCCTCAGCATGATTATAAGTAACTCTTCCTTTCCCTTTCTAAACTACCCCAGTTTAGGTGACAAATGATGGTCATCCTAGTTTTAAACATCTAATGAGCAGAAGGTAGGTTGACACACTATTGTTCAAGTTCAGAAGCTTAATTATCTTTTCACAAGTAATGCACCTCACCTTCACAAACAACATTTAATTTGATGACCATTAAAAGATTTGGTGAGACTGAAGTCACAACAGGATCGTCTCCATGACACTTCATGAAGCACAGTGCCACAGCTACGTGGGACTGTGTCCCAATCTCCAGCACAACCCCATGACAATGTAAGCATTTACTAAATGAATCAGTTGGTTTTGACAAACATGAGACCCAGCTCTCCCTTCTTGGATCACCATCAATATGACCCCAATAATTATATAATAATTTTTTTTTGTCTTTTTAGGGCCATACCCGCGGCAAATGGAGGTTCCCAGGCTAGGGGTCTAATTGGAGCTGTTGACGCCAGCCTACGCCACAGCCACAGCAATGCCAGATCAGAGCTGTGTCTGTGACCTACACCACAGCTCATGGCAACGCCGGATCCTTAACCCACTGAGTGGATCAAACCCGCAACCTCATTGTTCCTAGGTGGATTTGTTTCCACTGCTCCACGACAGGAACTCCTATAATAAATTATTATGTAAATTCACAGCTTAGATGCTCTCTTTCTTCCCCCTTTCTTCCAAAAAGGTATTAAGAAATATACAGTCGATTTATAACTGTCTTTTCTAGCACATCTACTGGTGTCTACCAAAGATGCTCATCCTCCAAAATTCAGGCCAGCTTACCGAACTTAGAAGTTGAGCCTCAGGATGTCACAGTGATCCAGTTCAGAGTGTTACTTCCCAACAAAGCCAAAGTTATTTTTCACTCTGCCAAACCAGCAATATTTCCAACATGGAATATCCCTAATGCAGGAAATTCCAGTTCTAGGACTCAGATATGAATGGCTCCAGCTATTATTGTTCAATTGTATGTGTCAAGAAGTATATTTTTTTCCTGATGGAGGTAAACATTACAGCATGTACACTGGTTCACAGAGGCCATAAAAGTGTACAATTTTTAGAACCTGAAAGTGGGTAGTAGCCAATCTAAAAACAGTCAATTTACGAAGATTATTTTTATTTCTGAGTCTTCACGTAATTTAGAATCATATGAGTGATGACTGTGCTCATCCTTTAGGACTCACTGATGAAAGTTTACGGGTTACCACTTTTGGACAACTCGTCTAAGGAGGGCTCAAGTTTAGTTAGCTTTGATACTTGGGACACAAATAAGAAAATAAGTCTGTATTATCTGGAAAGATTCCTAAAATTATGGGGATTATCTGCAAGATTTCTGTCCTTAGCCATTCTATTACCGTGGTACCTTCAAGGCTTCTGGGTGAAAATACGACTACATTTCAAGTAGCTAATATTATTAACAAAAATGGAATTATGTTGTGAGTGGCCAATAATATCATTTATAATTTTTCTTAGAGATGAGTCAGTGCACATTAAAGAGAACGTTTTTTGTTAAAGTAATGCTAGAAGAACTCCTTTAAAAACTATCTCATTTGCCTTTTTTCCCTTTAATGTCTTGTATATAGTAAACGCTAAACATATTGAACTGAAATTGATGTGGGGTCTTTCTTACACTGATCAAACTGAATGAGTGAGAGACAGAGAGAGGAAAAAGAGAGTTTGCCATTTGGTTGCTTTGCTTCATCACCATGGAAGAGATGATACATATTAAAGCTGTCTTTTCTATTGACTTTAAAGCCCACAGTAAGTAAAAGGATTTCTTTTAAGCAACTCTCATTTTAATAGCTTTAACATAAGTAAATATGATAATTATCTTTAGGGGTTGTCCTCTTTTTTTCAATAGAGGTAGGTTTTGCTGGTTGATTTTGGAACATCCATGCACATTTCCTTTTTTTTTTTCTTTTTATAGCCATATTCAGGACACATGGAAGTTCCCAGGCTAGGGATCAAATTGAAGCTGCAGCAGGGGCCTATGCCACAGCCACAGCAGCACCACATCCAAGTCACATTTGCAACCTATGCCATAGCTTACAGCAATGCCAGATCCTTAACCCACTGAATGAGGCCAGGGATCGAATCCACATCCTGACAGAGACAACATGAGAACCTTAACCCACTGAGCCACAATGGGAATGCCCATGTACAACTCTTTTTAACCCTAGGAAACATTGAAAGCCTAACATTTCATGGCACAATATAAGGTTCAGTGGGAGATACACAAGGAAATAAGAAATAGGCCACACCCTAAAACTTCTATTTACTGGAAAGGATTTATACCTGCATGAATAGCTAAAGTGTGTCAATTATATTTTAACTAATAAGAGGGACATTAATAATGAGAAATGAATAATTCCACTGATGGGTATTGAGAGAAACTTTAGAAGTGTCAGTTTTGAAGTTAGCTCTTGAAAAATGAGTTGACTTCTCATCAAATTTCAAAAGGAGGGAAACATTATGAGCAAAAGCAGAGAAGTAAAACTGCTCGTTGTATATTTAACTGGAATTGTCCATAATTATATGCGAATGGTGAACGGAAGTAAGACATTAAGTAAGCTGAGATTTCTAGAATGGGTAAATAGGTGTGAAATGGGGAAGTTATCATTTTTTTTTGCACAGTGAATTAAAGTTATCTGTGGGATGTCCTGCTTGATGCATTGAGTAAGCAATTGGAAACATGATCTAGAGAAATAAAATATGTAAAAATAAAGACTTAGAATTAGCTCAAGTATGAGATCCAATTAAATGACTAGATCTCATACTTGAGATGGTAAACTGCAAAAGCTCAACATCATTTCAAAGCTCACATATCCCAAGTTGGCTGGGGTAGGGTGTGTGGAGAGGGAAAAAGTGCAGACAGAAAGATAGGAAGAGAGTTTGCTGTCACAGAAATCAAGGGTGAAGTGAGTATATTTGATGAGCTGGTCCCGGCCAATATTGTCAAGTACTACAGAAATTGAACAGAAAACACAAAAGATTTTATCCTGTCAATGGAGTCTTGAACTATATACCAAGTATTCCTAACATTCTAAAGGATTATTTTTTGTGTGTTCTAATTAGACAGAAGGCTGTAAGTATAAACATAAACATTATCATCATCATATTCACCAATATTAATTTGATTCTTTTTAAGTCCTAAAGAATACTTCACCCTTTGCTTCTTTTAGGTCAAAAAACAGATCCTTAAATTGGATAACAACCTTCCCCATAATCTTAAGGGTTCATTTGTTTTTGCCCTAACTGTAGTCTGATAGAATTTTATGGCACCAGTTCTTGGAGACTGAGCGTGGACACTCGTTTGGGGTAAGCCTTATCCTGGGTCCCTAATAAATCATATAAAGGGGAGACTGATGCATACAATGTAATCTCTGAATTGCTTGGTCATCTTTAGAAGATGCTACTAATATGTTGTCCTTTCTTGACTACGATAAAGTTTCATATTTGTTGTAACATATATTATGTAACGCTGGAATTTCACTCTTTAATTGATTAAATATGGAAAAATTGGAAAGCCCATGTTCAGCTGGAAATTTTATGAGCAAGAGCTGCTATGTGATGAGATGAAGTAGAAGAGTAGAGGGAGGATAATTTTTAAGACTGTTTGCCATCTCATGATCAGTGTCTCCTCGGTTATATTATCTATTTGCATTTAAATTTTTGTGGTCTGGAACTCGAAAACAATTTTAATTGGCCTTTAAAAATAATTTTAAATGTGAAAAATTCATGCAAAATAAATTTTTATACAATTCCATCAGCATCTAGAGAAAATATTTTGTTTTCCTTCAACCTAGGAAGCTGTCCGATAGGAGATAAAACAGAAACTGGGACTTGAGCAGGTATTTTCGCCCAGCTGCATATTTGAGTCCTTCATAGTTAAATTCATAGCATTATCTCTTCTGGTATTTCCCCACAGTCAGGTCTTGGCAGCTCCATTAACTATTAAAATCATGTATTCGAAGCAAATATTGTTTAAATACACTAGCTAATTTGGGGACTTGAAAATGAATCGGACAGGATTTTGCTGATAAGGAATGAAACATAACAGCAATAGACCACACTCTAAAAATAACCAAGATAGTGGGAAAAAATAGGATAAGTTTAAGAGATATTCATATTTCCTTTTCTGGTGATATGATGACGTAGATTTATAGATTTTTTTATTTAGTATTTTTTACATATTCTATAAGATAGAATATATCCTGAGATTAAAATATATATAAACACTGGGTAAAAGTTATAAATGAGTCTCAAAATCACAGCTAACTTGGACATAAAACAAAGGGAAGATTTAGCTCAGAAATAACACGAAAGTGTGATTACAGAAAAACAAGCCAGGGCTTTGGCTAACATTTTTTCTGAGAGCATATGCATATTTGAGTGAGCCATGGACTCCAATCAGGAGATATACGTGAAGAGAGTACTAATGAATTAGAAGACAGTTATAAGAAATAACCTAGAAGGCAACTGCACACAAAGAAATGGAAAATATAAATGTTTAAGAGAGATTGTGATTAGAGTAGAAGATTCAACATATACATAATGAGAGTTTCAGAAAGAGAAAAGAGAAAAAAAGGAGGAAAGACAATGTTTAAAGACAAAATGACTAATAACTTTCTAGAACTGATGAAAGATACCAATGCCCAGTTTCAAGAAATCCTAATGGGGAGTTCCCATCATGATGCAGCGGAAATGAATCTGACTAGGAACCATGAGGTTGTGGGTTCGATCCCTGGCCTCGCTCAGTGGGTTAAGGATTCAGTTTTGTGGTGAGCTATGGTGTAGATTGCAGACACAGCTTGGATCTGTGATTGCTTTGCCTGTGGTGGCAGCTGTAGCTCCTATTAGACCCCTAGCCTGGGAACCTCCATATGCTATGGGTACAGCCCTAAAAAAGACAAAAGACAAAAAAAAAAAAAAAAAAGAATCCTAATGGATGTGTATTCAGTACAGAATTTATTAGGCTCCTTGAATCTTGGGATTGATATATTTCATATACATCCACATCCACATGCATATGTATTTTTTAATTTACTTCTTGATAAGAGACATAGCTGAGACAAAAAGAATTTAAAAGTTGGACAATAAAAAGACAAAAACTACACCCAAGGATCTCCAAATATACTAAGTTTTGAATTTTTATCAATAACAAACCATATGGAATTTAAGGCAAGAACATTTTGAAAGATAAGGATGATCAGTACACAATTTCTCTTGACACTATTAGAATTTTAACATACAGTCACTTCAGAACATAGGGTTACACTCTATGGCGAAAAAAATACCAGAATATATAAGAATATACTGATGAGTTCATCATCATGATAGGAGGTTTATTTAAACTCCTTTTTTTCAGCAATCAATAGAGAAGGCAAAATAAATTAGAAACTGTGGTAGTCATTAGTGCTGTTCACTAAAATTCCAGTTCTCTTCATTCATAATACAAGGTAAGAATACATTTTCCTGCCCCTTGAAGTTAAACGTGGCTTTTTTGGCCAGATGACTTGCTTTGGCCAACAAAATGACTATGGAAATTATGTGTATTCCTTCCAGGCAAAAGTATTTAATGGCCACTGTGAGACATTGCAGAAGCCTTTTTTTT
Organism: Catagonus wagneri; assembly: GCA_004024745.2. Lineage (NCBI taxonomy): Eukaryota > Metazoa > Chordata > Mammalia > Artiodactyla > Tayassuidae > Catagonus > Catagonus wagneri. The sequence goes on from PVHT020001751.1 coordinate 3,031,019, forward strand.
TCCTACTGTGCCATCATGAAGCACAGATTTGGATCCTGTCTGCCTGATTTCTCAACAAAGACACTGCAAGTGTGAGCCAGAAGTTAACTTCAATTGCAGAGCTGTTTGTTATAACCTAATCCATTCTCACTATTATAGTAAGGATAGAGAAGAATTAAAAAGTGGAAATAAAAAAGTAAATCAGTGTCTATATTTAGAACATGGCACCCAATAATTAGAAAAGAGATATGCTCTCAAGTAGGCATAAAACATTTATAAAAACCAAATACATTTTAGATCACAAAGTAAGTCTCAAAAAAGTGCAAAAACTAGTGTTATACAGACCACATATCCTTAGCACGATAAGGTTTAGAAAACAAAACGAAAAAGATAATTCCATTTTGGAGAAAAAAAAGTTTAAATAATTCATATGTCAAAGACAAATAATGAAATTTGGTGGGGCGGAATATAGAAAATACTGCTTCATAAAAAAATTGGCCCCAGCTAAAATCATACCTAGAGGAAATCATTGTTTTAAAATAATCTTTACATATATAAGAAAAGACAGACTAAAAATTGGTGATAAATGAATAAAACTTAATGGAGTTCCTGTCATGGCTCAATGGCTAATGAACCCTACTAGCATCCATGAGGACACAGGTTCAATTCAATCCTTAGCCTTGCTTAGTGGGTTAAGGATCTGGAGTTGCCGTGAGCTGTGGTGTAGGATAACAGATGCAGCTCGGATGCAGCACTGCTGTGGCTGTGGCTTAGGCTGGCAGCTACAACTCCAATTTGATCCCTAGTCTGGGAATCTCCATATGCCGAAGGTGTGGCCCTAAAAGACAAAAATAAAATTTAAAGAAAAAAGGGATACAGATTGTAAAAATGGCCATACTACCCAAAGCAATCTACAGATTCAATGCAATCCCTATCAAATTACCCAAGACATGCTTCACAGAAGTAGAACGAACAATCCGAAAATTTATATGGAACCACAAAAGACCCAGAATCACCCAGAATTTAGCAATTCTAAAGAACAAAAACCAAGCAGGAAGCATAACTCTCCCAGACTTCAGGCAATATTACAGGGCCACAGTAATCAAGACAGTGTGGTACTGCTACCAAAACAGATATACAGACCAATGGAACAGAATAGAGAACCCAGAAATAAACCCAGATGCCTACCGTCAATTGATCTTTGACAAAGGAGGCAAGAACTTAAAATGGAAAAAAGACCGTCTTTTCAGTAAGTATTGCTGGGAAACTTGGACAGCTGCATGCAAATCAATGAAACTAGAACACACTTTCACACCATGCACAAAAATAAACTCCAAATGGCTTAAAGACTTAAACAGAAGACACCATTAAACTCCTGGAAGAAAACATTGGCAAGACATTCTCTGACATTAACCTTACAAATGTTTTCTCAGGTCAATCTCCCAAAGCAACAGAAATAAAAACAAAGATAAACCAATGGGACCTAATCAAGCTGACAAGCTTTTGTACAGCAAAGAAAACCAAAAAGAAATGAAAATACAACTTACAGAATGAGAGAAAATAGTGTCAAATGATGCAACTGACAAGGGCTTAATCTCAAAAATATATAAACAACTTATGCAGCTCAACAGCAAAAAAACCAACAATCCCATTGAAAAATGGGCAAAGGACCTAAATAGACAGTTCTCCAAAGAAGAGATGCAGATGGCCAACAAGCACATGAAAAAATGCTCCACATCACTGATGATTAGAGAAATGCAAATCAAAACTACCACGAGATACCACCTCACACCACTCAGAATGGCCATCATTAACAAGTCCACAAACAACAAATGCTGGAGGGGGTGTGGAGAAAAGGGAACCCTCCTGCACTGTTGGTGGAAATTTAAGCTGGTACAACCACTATGGAAAACAGTATGGAGGAACCTTAGAAAACTATACATAGAACTACCATATGACCCAGCAATCCCACTCCTGGGCATATATCCAGACAAAAATTTCCTTGAAAAAGACACCTGCACACGCATGTTCACTGCAGCACTATTCACAATAGCCAAGACATGGAAACAACCCAAATGTCCATCGACAGATGACTGGATTAGGAAGATGTGGTATATATACATGATGGAATACTACTCAGCCATAAAAAAAGAATAAAGTAAGGTCATTTGCAGCAACATGGATGCAATTAGAGACCCTCATACTGAGTGAAGTAAGTCAGAAGGAGAAAGACAAATACCATATGATATCACTAATATCTGGAATCTAATATACTGCACAAACAAACCTTTATGCAGAAAAGAAAATCAAGGACTTGGAGAACAGACCTGTGATTGACAAAAGGGTGGGGGAGGGAGTGGGATGGTAGGGGGGTCCGGGGTTAGTAGTTGTAGACTGTTGCCTCTGGGATGGAAAAGCAAGGAGATCCTACTGTATAGCACTGGGAACTATGTCTAACCACTTGTGATGAATCCATATATGTATGTGTAACCCTGTCACCACGCTGTGCAGCTGGGTGTAATGGAAAAAAATAAATAAAAATTCTTAATATAGAAAAAAAAGGATTCAGAAATTAGCACAACACTCTAAATCAACTACACATTAATTTAAAAAAAAAGCAGAATAAATGCAAATAAAGCAGAAAAATATAATAAAAATAAAACAAAGTAGAGTAATAGAAACTACACCTAGAAAACAAAGCTAAATGTCAGTTTTTGAAAAGATGAATAAAAACTGACAACCCTTTAAAAAGACTGATCTAGCAAAATAAAGGGCAGACATAAAATAAATGGAAACCTAACCCTTGATACCACATTGATTAAAAAATAATTAAAAATACTCTGAATCAGTATACAGTTATAAATTTGAAAACTTTAAGACAAATTTTTAGAAAAATATAATTATCAAAAATAATATAAAGAAATAAAAAGAAGTATTCTATAACCATGAAAGAAATCTGAGTTCTCAAAACATTTTGATTGACACACTGTAGAACTTCATTTACATGAAAGTTCAAGAACAGGCACAACTAATAAAGTGCAGTATTTAAAATCTTGTGAAAGGAGTGATGGGAAGGACGGATGGCTGGAACCTCCGTGGTGCTGACAATGTTTTGTTTCTTGGTCTGGGTGCTGGTTAAAGGGGTGTGTTCAGTTCGTGACAATTTATCAGGACTAAACTGTTCTCTGAATGTCTCTTCTACTTCAGTAAAATGTACGGAAACAAAATTTTGCAAAAAAAAAGTATCAAGTCTGCATTATTTTAGAGGAGAACCCTAGCAATTGTAAAGCAGCACATAATTTCTATCTTGTACAAACATTTTCATTGACTAGGAAAAGAGAGGAGACTCACCCAACATACTTTGTGAGATGAGTAAAACCTTGATATCGACAAAAGACAGGACAGAATAAGGAAGGAAAATTATGTGCCCTTACCCACTAAAACAGATGCAGGTATAGCATGAACATTAGAAAATGGAATGCTGACTGTAGGAAGAGAGAATGAATCGTGATCAGTGGGATGTACTCTAGGAAGCAAAGTTAATTCAACAGTAAAAAAATTTATTAATATAATTTACCATATTAAGGGACTAAAGGGCCTGGCTAATTATTTTCATAGAGACCAAAATAACAATTCTTAAAATTCAACTACTCAAGATAAATTTCTTAGCTAACTAGAAACAGAAGAGAACTTCTTAGCTCACTCAAGAGTGGTTGAAGACAAGAAAACAAAACTCCTTCCACAAGTATATTACTCAATAGTGAAATGTTGAAAGCATCAGTACCTTTAAAATCAGGAACAAGGCAAGGATGTCCACTATCACCATTTCTATGCAACTTGGTGTTCTAGTAATAAGGCAAAACACACAGACACACACACACACAAACACACACACACACAGACGGAGTATGAGTCAGAAAAAAAGAACAATTATTTACAGATGATAAAACGTTTACATAGAAAATTCAAAGCAATCTATGAAATATTATTGGAATAAACAAAAGAACTTAGGATGCCAGATTTAAAATTAACATACAAAAAACCATTTCATTTCCCTCTACAGACACCAACAGTTAGAAAATGCAACTAAAAAGTAAATATATTATCTATACTAACAACAAAAATATAAGGGATCCATAAAATAAATTCAACAAAACTTCTGTAAATTGTAAGTAGAAAATGGAAAACTTTATTGAGAGACAGTAAAGAAATGCTAAGTAAACAGACATACTATTTTCATTAATTAAGAGAGCCACTTTTAAAGAAGATAGACATCCCCAAATTGATCTAAAGTTTCAATGAATTCTAATAGAAATTCTTTTTTTTTTTTTTGTCTCTTTGCCTTTATGTAGAGCCACACCCGCGGCATATGGAGGTTCCCAGGCTAGGGGTCTAACAGGAGCTGTAGCTGCCGGCCTTCGCCACAGCCACAGCAACGTGGGATCCGAGCCGCGTCTGCAGCCTTCACCACAGTTCACGGCAACGCCGGATCCTTAACCCACTGAGCAAGGCCAGGGATCGAACCCGCAACCTCATGGTTCTTAGTCGGATTCGTTAACCACTGAGCCACGAAGGGAACTCCTCTAATAGAAATTCTAACAAGAACTTTACATGGTACCCAACAAGCTAATTGTTAAATTGCTAAAATGGAAAGCACTAAAAAAGTCAAGATGTTCTTAGAGAAAAACCAGGAAGCAAATCTGCTCCTTGCCGTGTATAAGGACTGATTATAATCTATTAAAGTTAAACAGTAAAGACTGGCTCACGGATGAAAAAAAAAATTGGCGAATAGGTTAAACAGGCACCTCAAAAACAGACTCACGCTTTTATCTAAAACAGACATCTGAACAAGGCTGGCATGGTGGTTTAGTAAAGACAGGATGAGTTAATTAGTACTTGGCATTAGACAATTGTTTATCAAAAGGGGAAAAAAGTGAAAACATATATCTACTTTAGATCACTGATTAAAAAATACATTCTAGGTAGATTAAGTACTAATGTGAAAAGAAAAAGTTTAAAGCATTCAGAAGTAAGTATAGGAGAATAACCTTTGGATTTAGGGTGACTACATTTTGAATCTTTTCATTAACACATCATACAACAAATAATCATTGAAACTTACTCTGTGTCCATTACTGTCTGAGACCCTGTGGACACAGCAGAGAATAAGACAGAATGCATTCCAGAAGGAGATCCAGGTCAAAACAAAAAAACAAGAAAAATATACGATTCTAAGAAATCCTAGGAAATAATGAAATAGGAGAAGTTGATGGGGTGATACTGGTCTTTAAACAGGGTGGTCAAGTGAGGCCTTTCAGTGGAGCTAACTTTCAATTCAGAGCTTCTCCCTAAATTCAGAGCTATCTCTTCTAAATTACCATTTAATAGGAGTGACTGAGGTATAGCCCCCATGCCTGCAGGAACTGCAGTGGGGAAAAAAGGAAAGGAAATGCATCCTGCATTTCTCATGGCTCCCTCCAAGCCTTGCATCCACGCTGGAAGCACATCTTAGTGCTAAGTGTTGCCACCACCACATTATTTATTATTAAATGAGGAAATAATATAAAGTTACTAGCATAGCACTAAGCATACAGCAAATATTTGAAAAATGCCAACTACCTCCTGCCTTCTCCATAAAATGAAAGTTTAACCTTTTTCCTTTAAATATCACATGGAGGCTTTAAGTAAATGGTGAGGGTAAAAGAACATTTAATATCCTCAGTTCACATCCTGAGCCAAAAACTACAATGATTCATGACAAAGGTGGTATAGTCTAGAAATGTAAAGTTAAAAAACAATATTATTCTTAAAATGCTTCTCACTTAACCTTACTCAACTATCACTCAAACCATTAAATCACCTCCCTATTGATACCCTAGAGACCTAACTCCGAACTCCTCAATCCTGTCTGAGTGCTTCTGTAAGCCATGATAAGGCAATTTAAATATACAGCTACTCACAAATCTACCAGTTTGAGATTGAGGATCACTGTCAATTCAAATAATTACTACAGGAGTTCTCTAGAGACCCACGGTCTCCACTCAGCAGCCAAAGACAACTTCAACATCTCTTGACCAAATTGAAGGACTGTGTTTTTTCCAAACTTAAGATTTGTGGCAACCCTGTGTCAACCAAGGCTCCCGGTATCACTTTTTCCAACATCATTTGTTTACTTCATGTCTCTGTATCACATTTTGATAATTCTCACAATGTCTCAAATTTTTCTTTATTAATATATTTACCACGGTAATCTGTAATTAGTGATCTCTGATATTACTACTGTAACTGGAAGGAGGAGGCAAACTACACCCATAGAAGACAGAAAACTTAATCAACAAATGTTGTGTGTGTTCTGATTGCTCAACGAACTGCCATTCCCCCATCTCCCCCTTCTCTTCAGGTCTCTTTATTCCCTAAGACACAACAATATTGAAATTAGGTCAAATAAACCCTAATTTCAAGTGACTCAAGTAAAAGTAAGAGTCACCTTTAAATCAAAACCTTTCTAGTGAGGAAGGCATGTCAAAAGTAAAGACAGGCTAAAAGCTAAGTCTCTTGCCCCAATTAGCCAAGTTTTGAAGGCAAAAGGAAAGTTTTTAAAGAAAATTAAAAATGCTACTCCAATGAACACATGAATACTAAGAAAGCCAAACAGGCATATTGCTAATATGGAGAAAATTTTAGTGGTATGAAACCAGCCACAACATGCCCTTGTGAAAAGTCTAAAGCAGAGAAAAGCCCTGACTCCAAAATAATAGCGTAAAAGTGAATGTCCTCTAATTGTTGATACTAATTTCCACTATTTGCCTAATTCTAATTCCCTAGAAGGAAATATAGGTCTTTAAACACTTAGAACTCACAATCTAGTTCTATGGTTTTAATGAAGGCAGGTTTATTTTACGTAACACTTGACAGGCTCTGGTATTAGAAACTAAATAAGTTAGATGGTGAATTTGCTCATTTTTCTTTACTGCCGTAGACATTAGTCAATGTAACCTTTTAACGTGAAGTACTGATCCATCACTATTGCTCATTTTCTAAACTGATGTGCTAGAAATAAAGAGGCCTCTGATATGCAGAGATACAGAGGAAATGTGGAAAGGACAATGAACTTTACACACATTGCACAATGCAGTTCTTCAGATACTAGGTTGTCAAAAAGTGAAGTGTGTGCTATTCTTTCAGTTTTCAGGGAGAACTCTCTAGTGGTCAGCAATTTCAACCCCTGTATCTCTGTTCCTTAAACAGAGGGATGAGAAGTGAAATCACAGTTTCCTGAACTTACCCCTGTACATGTTTCATCTTTATACTTAGTAGTTTTCTGGTGCAGTCTGAGCTGAGAATCAGATTAATGGCATGACTCCATAGCTGTAGACAGGATACCTTTGGAGATTAGGTTGAGTATGTGCTGGTCCAAGCCAGGCTCTGTAAATCCTGATAGAATCCTTACATCAAATTATTTTTCTCTTTTCAAGGTGGCACCTGCAGCATATGGAAGTTCCCAAACTAGGGGATGAATTGGAGCTCCAGCTGCCAGCATACACTACAGCCAGAACAACACCAAATCCGAGCCTCACTGTAACCTACACTGCAGCTTGGGGCAATGCTAGATCCTTAACATACTGAGCAAGGTCAGGGATTGAATCTGCATCCTCAGGGACACTGTGTCAGGTCCTTAACCTGTTCAGTGACATCAGGAACTCCCTCCTTTTTAAAATATAAAATTTGGTTGTGATAAAATATATTTAACAAATTTCCCCCAAAGTGAAATACTGAGAACAAACTTCAAGTAACTGAATCCTGCAGAGCAGGTCTGGACTCAAGACTTGAAATTCAAAGATCTAACTAGAAACTGCTACTGCCAGCAATTTAAGGGAACGAGAGCGAGACAGCCATAAGTGAGCCCTTGGACTGAGGACAATGAGCCAGAAGCAGCCCCATCTCTGCTAATAATCTGAGCTTTGGCGGAGGAGAGTGGTTGAAATCCCTGAAGAGAAGGCCCTGACCCCATGTAACTCAGGTCAAATGCATAATGCAATACAGATGTGCATGGGCTGTGGGTAGTAGAAGAATATACTATAGGAGAAAGTAAAATGTCCTGAAAAGAATTAAAAATTGGTCATACATTTATGTACAGTAAAATATATATATATATATATTTTTTTTTGGCCATACCCCCATCATATAGAAGTTCCCAAGCCAGGGACTGAATCTGAGCTATAACTGAGACCTACACCATAGCAGCAGCAATGCTGGATCCTTAACCCACTGCACCTGGCTGCAGATTGAATACATACCTCAGCAGCCACCTGAGCTATTTAATCTATTCCACAGTGGGACCTCGTAATTTTTCAAATTGTAAGTGCTAGAGATAAGTGTTCTGTATTTGGCAAGACAGATACAGGAGACTGTTCTGCGTATTTATAGTACAACTCTATGCCAGTGCCTGGAACATAATAGGTGTCCAATTAATATTTCTTAGAAGGGTAAATCATTTAAAGAGATTTGGATCCTCATCCTGACCCTATCATTAGCTAGCCACGTCACCTCAAGGAAGTCACCTAGCTTCTTTGGTCTCAAGGTTTTCCTCTCTAAAGCACAAGATAAATTGAATGATCATAAGATCACTTGCCATTTGAAGCACCTATGACTCTGTCACTGCTACAGGAATACCAGGTCCCTGCACCCCAGTAAGGACATTATCTCAAGAAATCACTGAGCAGAATCAGAAAGGCAGGGAAGAGAATGGGGTATTCGTTGAAGGGAGGCTAGCCTAGGGTGGCTGGAGAATTGGGCTGCAGAAGGAAGATACAGGTGGTTTGCATGGAGGGAATGGATGGAGCTAGGTCTGAGAATAATCACCTAAAGTGAGAGGGGGAAAGAGCTACAGCCGAAGATGAGCCCAATGGATTCCAGCTCACCCGTTAAGACAAATAAAGTCTATAATATTGTGAATACTGATGTCATCCTATATGTTTATGGATTTTAATCCTTGCCACACATACCTATATATATATATAGTTGTTTTTTTTTTTTTAATATTAGGGCCTGAGTCTCACCCTAGACACTCTGATTCAGAAGAACTGGGGGGAGGCCCTGACATCAGAATTATTTTTTAACTCCGCGGTGATTTAGGTGTGTGAGGAGAATCATGTGTGTGATGCTTTACAGCTCACATACCTTTAGATGTTATCCTTCGAGCCTCGAAGCCAGCGTAAGTAGAACATCACCATTGCACACATGGGAAAATTGAGTGTCAAAGAAATTACTTCTGTCCAAATGACATGTGGCAGAATTGAGACTTTACACCGATTTCCTGAGCCCAGGTCCAGGGCTTTTTCACTGGCATTTAGTTGCCTAAAATGAAAACAGGAGTAAAGGGAATAAGAATTTATTCTCTAATCCAAGAAAATATTAGAACCAAGAAGTGTGACTTGAGGTTAGCAAAGGGTAAATTTAGGCCCAATGAAAAAGCAGTTCTTTGAATAGAGTTAATACATTCATGGAACTGTTAACCTGAAGACATGCTAGATGATCAAAGGTTCAAAGGAGATTTCAACACATTTATAAATGAAGGATACACTCTTTTAAGTATTTGAGAGCAGCACTCTTAGACATTTGTCAGAAACCAAAGGCCAGACTGGTTGTATTATGTTAGTGACAGTCTACAAATTATAGTCAGATATTCTCAGAGCTTATAGTCTTATGCGCCTCAACCTTTTACCGAAAATTTGATTGTCTGTGCCATTCAAGGGAAGGAATAGAGATAAGCAAAATTCCCACGAGTCAGCAACCAAAAAAAAAAAAATGAGGATGTGGTGACAATCGCATTACCACAGAAGTCCTAGGGCCCCAGGGTGACATCAGGCAAGCTAGTCATTACGTGGTTAACACAGGGAAGGAAACTCACAGTTATCGGACGCCTGCAGGGGGAAAGCTCTGTGTAAGACACTGCAGACGCCAACACATTTGGTCCTCATGGAATCCCAAAAGGGTAGTGGTTAACAGTATCCCCTTCGCACAGGTGAGAGAAGTCAGGTTCAGGGAGGTAAGTCAGCATGCTTAAGGTCACAGATCTCCACACAGCCCAATTAAGTTGAGTCTACCTCCAAAGCTTATGGTCTTTCCACTATGTTTCTCACGGACTACCACAATATACAAAAACCTGATGCCACATAATAAGCAATTAAGTGACAAGTCTTGCCCACTATTGGATGGCTCTGTCTCTAGGAAGATATCTCAGTGGCTGCAGAGCTCTGGGGCTCACACTGGTGGCAGCAACTGGCGCACAAGCAGAAGACAGGGAACCGGACTTGCAGAGTCAGGGGGCATCTGGTCCTTACACTCATCCGTGGAATGTTCACTGGGAGCTGGGAGCATTTCCTTTGCGTGGGGAGTCCTGCCTCACTTAGTCACCTGATGTTGCATAACAAATATAGCATTTCCAAAGAATGGCACGCAAACTGTCAAAAAAAAATAATAATAATAAGGGCAAGAATGTTGGCAGCCAGATGGCTGTTAAATAATCAAAATTTCACTGACTCTACAAAAGCCAGATCTCAGAGAAGGTGCTGCCTTAAATTCTGCAGGCTGCTAAACTCTGAGGAAACACGTAGGATTAAACACACAACCCTTAAATACAACCCAAAATGAGAGACAGAATTGGTTCAGACGTTTGGGTTCCAAACCTTTAACGCTCCCACCTTAACACTGAGAAACCACCCGTGAAACGTGCAGCTCGGTTAGTACCAATTAATCCTGATGGAGAGCCCGAAACACAGTAGGCACACAAAGCATCAACTCACAGAGAAACCACCATCACCCATAACTGACACTACTGAAATGCGCATCTGATATTTTCGCCATAAGCTTCTTTACTACAACCATTTCAGCCACAAGCATTTTTGCCGTAAACACGTTCGCCTGGTAACTTAATTGGCCGTAAGGCAATGTTGCCGTAAAAGCCGAAATAACTGATTGACAGTTTGGTTTCATTTCTCACTTGATAAATACTCCCATTTTTATATTGCATAAATCTGAAAGAAGCTGAGGGCCTTGTAGGCACAGAGTTGAACCCACATTTCTCAATTTTGGAACATCTGTCAAGAGACAAGTAATGTTATGCCAAGAGCAAACAACAGGCTTTGAGGACCAAAGCTCGGTTACAGATAGGCTTCCTAGCATTTGGAAGCTGTTACCTGTCTTTTTATACACCACATCTTCTTTATCCATTCCTCTGTCAATGGACATTTAGTTTCCATTCTTTGACTGTTGTAAATAGTGCTGTTATGAACACTGGGGGGCATGTATGTTTTCCAATTAGACATTTCTCTGGATGTATGCCCAGGAGTGGGATTGCAGGATCATATGGCAACTCTATTTTTAGATTTTTGATGAACCTCCATACTGTTTTTCCACAGTGGTTGCATCGTTTACTTTCCCAGCAACAGTGTAGGAAGGTTCTTCTTCTCCACACCCTTTCCAGCATTTATTATTTGTAGACTTTTGAATGATATCCATTCTGACTAGTGTGAGGTGATACTTCATTGTAGTTTTAATTTGCATTACTTTAATAATTAGCAATACTGAGCCTCTATTCATGACTGTTGGCCATCTGTACATCTTCTTTGGAGCTGTAACCTCTTTTAATGAAGGAAGAAATTTTGGTGAAAGAGAAAAAGTATGATGCCAAATGAGATAAATCAAAAAGTAATATATATATATAATATATATGTAATATATATATACATATAATATTATGAACAAAAAGCTTTGAAGACTTTATTTTATAGGCATAACCTATAAAATAAAATCAGTTATTTGTGCAGCATGGCCATGAATCTACACATATTTAAAAAGTACTCAATTTTTTTATTTTTTATTTTTAGGGCCACACTTGCAGCATATGGAGGAACACAGGCTAGGGTTTGATTTGAAGTTGCAGCTACCAGTCTACACCACAGCCACGGTAATGTAGGATCCAAGCCTCACCTGCAACCCACACCATAGCTCATGGCAATGCCAGATCCCTAACCCACTGAGCAAGGCCAAGAATCAAACCCACATCCTCATGGATACTATTCGTGTTTATTACACAGAGCCACAACGGGAACTCCATGTACTCGAATATTTTGTATTTTGCAATAATATCTTTAAATTTGTTATTCATTTTCCATGTTTCCTTATGTCCTTTTAAATGCCCTTCTTTTATTTTTGCTTTTTATCTTTTATGGCAAAACTGCCTTATAGCCAGTTATGCAACAAAAATGTTTAGGCAAAAATGCTTGCAGCAAAGATTTATTGCAAGGAAGCTTTTAACAAAAAATACCTAAGACCATTGAAATGGCCTTGTTCCTGCCCTCTGTGCATTTTTTAAAATTATAGTTGATTTATAATGTTTCATCAAGTTCTGTTGTACAACAAAGCGACCCAGTCACACACATTTCCTTGTGCTGTAGAGTAGGATCCCATTGCCCATCCATTCCAAATATGACAGTTTGCATCCCCAAAACCGCCTAAATACCCACCCATCCTACTCCCTCCCTTTCCCCTCCCCCTGTAACCCCAAGTCTGCTCTTCTTGGCCATGATCTGTTTGTTTTTTATTTGTTAATTATTTTTAGATAGTATCATCTGTTCCATATTTTAGATTCCACAAATAAGTGATATCATATGGTATTTGTCTTTTTCTTTCTGGCTTATTTCACTTAGTATGAGAGTCTCTAGATCCCTCCATGTTGCTGTGAATAGTATTAGTTTGTCTTTTTCGATGGCTGAATAATATTCCACTGTATATATGTACCACGTCTTCTTAATCCATTCATCTGTCGATGGACATTTAGCTTGTTTCCATGTCTTGGCTATGAACATAGGGGTACATGTATAGTTTTCAATGAAAGTTTTGTCTGAATATATGCCCAAGAGTGGGATTTCTGGGTCATATAGTAGTCCTATATTTACTTTTCAGAGGTACCTCCATACTGTTTTCCAAAGTGGTTGTACCAATTTACAATCCCACAAACAATGGAGGAAAGTACACTTTTCTCACACCCTCTCCAGAATTTGTTATTTGTTGACTTGTTAAACACCATTTTGACTGGTATGAGGTGGTACCTCTATGTAGTTTTGGTTTGCATTTCTCTAATAATTAGTGATATTGAGCATTTTTTCATATGCCTATTGGACATCCATATGTCTTCTTTGAAGACATGTCTATTTAGGTCTTCTGCCCTTTTTTCAAGTGGGTTGTTTTTTGTTGTTGCTGTTGTTGAATTGCATGAGTTGTTTATATATTTTGGGAATTAGGGAACAGAATATTTTAAAATTTGTATGGAAACATGAGACCCTGAATAGCCAAAGCAATGATGAAAAAGAAAAATGAAAATGGAGGAATTAAGCTTCCTGACTTTAAACAATACTACAAAGCTATAGTCATCAAATTAATATGGTACTGGCACAAAAACAGAAATATAGACCAATGGAACAGGATAGAAAGCCCAGCTATAAACCCAAGTACCTATGGGAGGACAGAACATACAGTGGAAGAAAGACAGCCTCTTCAATAAGTGGTGCTGGGAAAACTGGAAAGCAAAATCTAAAAGAATGAAAGTAGAACACTATCTAACACCATATACAAAAATAAACTCAAAATGGATTGAAGCCCTAAATATAAGGCCAGAGACTATAAAACTCCTAGAGGAAAACAGATGCAGGATGCTCTTTGACATAAATCACAGCAGGTGTTTGATGCACTTCCTAGAATAATGATAGTAAAGACATAAATAAACCAATGGGACCTACTCAAAATCAAAAGCTTTCACACAGCAAATGAAACCATTAAAAAAATGAAAAGACAACACACATAATTGGAGAAAAACTTTTTTTCCATTAATGACTTTTATTACAATTATAGGTGTACAAAAATCATCACAACTCAATTTTATAGCATTTCTGTCCCAAACCCTCAGTGCATCCCCCACCCACCAGATTGTCTCATTTGGAAACCATAGGTTTTCCAAAGTCTGTGAGTCATTCTCTGTTCTGCAAAGAGGTTCACTGTGTCCCTTTTTTTTAGTTTCCACACATAAGTGGTAGCATTGGATGTTGCTGTCTAATTGTCTGACTGCTTTCACTTCGCATGATAATTTCTAGGTCCATCCATGTTGCTATAAATGTTGTTATTTAGTTCCTTTTAATGGCTGAGTAATATTCCATTGTGTGTATATACCATATCTTCCCTATCCACTCCTCTGTCGATGGGCATTTAAGTTGTTTCCACGACTTGGCTATTGCATAGAATGCTGCAATGAACACTGGAGTACACGTGTCTTTTCGAGTCATGGTTTCCTCTGGAGAGACGCCCAGGAGTGGGATTGCTGGATCAAATGTTAATTCTATTTTGAGTTTTCTGAGGAATCTCCATACTGTTTTCCACAGTGGTTGCACGAATTTGCTTTCCCACCGACAGTGTAATAGGGATCCTTTTCCTCCACACCCTCTCCAGCACTTATTGTTTGTAGACTTTCTGATGATGGCCATTCTGGTCCGTGTAAGGTGGTACCTCATAGTGGTTTTGATTTGCATTTCTCTAATAACAAGTGATGCTGAACATCTTTTCATTTGTTTTTTGGCCATCTCTATGTCTTCTTTGGAAAATTGTCTGTTTAGATCTTCTGCCCATTTTTTGATGGGGTTGTTTGTTTTTTTGGTATTGAGCTGTAGGAGGTGTTTGTAAATTTTAGAGATTAATCCCTTGTCAGTCGATTCATTTGCAAATATTTTCTCCCATCACAAAATGGAAGAAAATCTCTTCCATGCATTCTTTACCACATTTCAACCAAATTCCTACCAGCAGCCAGATCCTCTTCTTAAACACAAAGATCTGATTGTGCTGTGCCCCTGCTCAAAACCTTTCCATTGTTCTCAGTATAAAGTTACTTAATTCATTGCCATAGCCAGCCTTCCTCTTCAGCCTGATCATACCCTCTCCCTCACAGCTACCAAGCTCCACTTTGTCCTTTTTATCGTTCCCTAACTCGACCTGCCTGCCTTAGGACCTACCACATGCCACATCTTGGCCTGAATCATAACCTCTCTCCCCACCCCCACCCCAGAACTTTAACCAGGGTAATTTCTTTTTATTCCTCATATTTTTGCCTAAATGTCACATTTTCAGAATACCCAAATTAGGTGTCTCCTCTTATATATCCTAATAGCACCCTAGTGTTCTACTATCAAGACAATCACAATTTTTTTAATTTTATATTGTTGATGTATAGTTGATTTATAATGTTATTTCTGCTGTACAGCAAAGTGATTCAGTTATTCATATGTATATATTAATATGTATGTATATATATATACACACACATACGCACATACTTTTCCATAAACCTGTTATGGTTTATTACAGGATATTAAAGTTCCCTGTGCTATACAATAGCATCTTACTGTTTATCCATTCTATATATAAGACAATCACAATTTGAATGTAGCAATTAAATATTCAAGGCTCTGTAAAAATCTGTTTTCCCTACTAAAATGTAAACTCCACGAGAGCACAGAAAAACGACATTTATTTCTCTATTCTTAAGTGCCTTATACATTGTTCAATATTTGTTGAACAAATGAATGAATGAATGAAAAGGGCTGCCCCTTCCCTGAAAACCTTTGTGCTCTAATAATCTAGGGGTAACCCAAAACAGGTTTTCTTCCAAACAGAAAGCCTGTCCCTCCATAGCAAACTCTCTCTTGGGTCACAGGATGACCCACTGCATCCAAACAGATGCTACTTGCCACTGCCAGTCTGGTGTCACAACATCTTATCTGCAGGATGGTTCTCATGGCAGTAGCCACAATCTGGTTATAAACACAGAACTCAGAGCCTTAGCACATGACACTAAATCATGAGAGGCAAATTCCTTGCCTTGAACAAAATTAGCCTTTTAATAAATATTTGTTGCATTGGAATCTGAGTGCTAAACAAGACCTGTGAAAAAGCCCCACATGTTATAGCTAGAAGTCTAGTTCATTATTTCAAATATAGAAACTCATTGTTCACACAGTAGTCTGTACTTTTGTAAAGCATGTTTCTTTTGTTAATAAAATATCATATCTTAGTTAGAATCAACTTCTACCCTTTCCCATTTAAAAAACAAAACAAAAAAAATAGCACTCTGAGAGGTTTAACCTCTTTTTTTTGGAGCAAAAACATTCCATTTCTATCCCAGGAATCTAGAGACCAAGAGGTGTGCACAGAGTTGCAAATAGGTTTCTCACCCCCAGACCTCTGCACTGTCTGTGTTTCCAGCAGTAACCGTGACAGAGTCTACAGATGTATCATTGCAGTGCAATGATGGAAGGACAGCACTGAAATATGAAAATAGCAAAGAGCAAACTTACTGCTTTCTTCTCAGTATATATCATGAAAATATTTCTTAATCCTGTAATTAACTGCCAGATGCTCAGAGACATTAAATTACCAGAAAAAATGCAAATAAATAAATGAAGGCTAAGCACCCTAAAAGAGATAAGGCAGTAAACCAGCTTAGCAAATGAGAGACACCAATGCCTCAGTATTCAATATGTTCTAGCACCCAATGATTTAAAGTGCAGGTGGCAGATTACGTTCAGCAGTTGTGACAATTCCAGGGACAAAATTCATGCAAAAGACCTTTAAAGTATTAAAGCAGAAAAAGACAAAAACCAACATACCAGCATGCACTTACCCACACAAATGGAGCACAAGTAACCCAGAAAGTTAATAATGACCAATTCCTGCATATAAGCCTCTAGCCTGCATGTCACCAGGAAACTCAGACTCCCTGGTCCTTCCCTCTCAGCAACCGTTCCTGAGAGTCTGCCACTCCACTTTGGGTCCACGGACAGGAGCCCCCTCTGTTAGGATTCACACATATGACATGCTTATTATCCATTCGCTGATCTCCCATCTGATGGGGTCAGCTGACATATTCATCAAAAAGACAGCAATGACAGTACTCCAGTGTTAGAAACCAGAAAGGTACTGATCAAAAGAGTTCTCTCTAGTTAAAAAACATTGATTTACCGTATAGCAAGGAGAATGGTATTCAATATCTTATAAAAACTTATAATGGAAAATAACTGAAAAAGGAATATATATATGTATGTATATATATGTATATATACGTACACACACATATGCATAATCAAATCACTTTGCTGTACACTTGAAACTTGAAAGTAAATAAATAGAAAGGCAGAAAAGTTTTCTGGCACAAACAGGGATTACATTCTGCAGCAATATGTACAAATGATTCATAGGTTTATTTACATAAGATCTAATTAGGGAATATTTTATATTGTGTTAGCTAAAGTGTAATTGCTTCCATACTTAGTCAACTAAGGTTTAATCCATTAAACAACTTTTAAAAAAAAATAGCCCTCAACCTCTCCCTCTCCCTCTCCCTCCCTTTCTCTGTCTCTTGCTCTCACTCTCTCTCTCTCTCTGTTCATTAAACACATACATTTGAAGACTTGAAGAGGTTCTGTGCTTTTCCTGGAGTTGTATGATCAACCACACTTTGAGGATCTTCCAAAGCAAATTCTTATCAAATTCCTTATCTCTGGGTTTGCCTTACACATAAAATATAATTCAGCCTTAGGGTACAAAAATTTAAGTTAAACTTTGCACCGTGGATTTCTCCTACAGGACCATGTTTCATATTCCCCATGTCTGTATACCTCTTTTTGGTAGGCCTTAGGCATCCCTGGGTTTATTTCAGTGGTAAGCCCAAGCTCTTTCCTAGATAAGGATATAAAAATTGAAAATTAAGAGTGGAAACTGACATTAACATCCCATTGGATGTTACCAAGAAATCAGATAATGGGAGAAACTTAAATCTTACTTTTGGATGAGTTTGGTTTTATCACTTCTTAGTACAAGCAGCGGGTTACTGCCCAAATTACTTTACCTGTCATTCCACCATTGTGGTTTAACAGTTGAGTTTTAAAAGCTTCTTTGATCATAAAGATACCCTTTTAAAAATGCAGTTTGTCTCAGGAGACACCACACCTTTTAGCTCCATTAGATCTTATAATTCAATATTTAAGAACTGGAAAGGTCTAGCACTCAGATAAGCAAATCAGGAAGCAATCATGTTTACTTCCCATTTTCTACTTTGTTTTGGTCAAAATTATACCATGATACTTTGTGAGAACTTGGGTGGAGTGCTCAACTGCACAGAGCTCAACCTGGCCCTCTTTCAAAAATGGAGATTTTAATCCTCTTCCAATGCCATACTATCATAAAAACTGTTCATTGTGTGCATATACATTTCAGAAAATATAATGCATGTTATTACCTTAATCTTTGAAAGTCGTATAGCATAAGGAGGTTAGTGATCCTCTAAATACCATAAAAAAATTCAGTGAAAGGCAGTGATTGTATTTACAGCAGTGACTTGGAGAACAAAATGTCTTCCATATAGCATTTTAATGAAGTAACTCGATTCAACAAGTAATAAATGAATACATTCATATAAGCACAAGGCATGTGAGTTAAGGCAGTAGAGTTTATCCAGTTAGGGTCAGGAAGGCTTGAGGTCAAATTCAGGCACAAATCTGCTGGCCCTGTGACTTGGGCAAGTCAGTTTATTCTTTAGCTAAGTTTCCTCACCTGTCAAATCAGGATTCAATTAGCTTTTGGCAAATCATGGGTGCTCCACAAACAGTAATAAATGTGTCGATCTTCAGAGAGTGGCTGGAAGGTAAGCTTGGTAGGAGAGGGGGGTGCAAGCAGCCTCAAATGCAGCCACACAATGGATTCATCCCTTCAACTATCTCTTCCTCAATCACTCACCAAGTATTTATTACAATGAAACCTACCATGTGATAGGAACGGTGCAGGAGTTTGAGTGTTCATCTTTAAGTAAGGGAGAAAGACATAAACA
Source organism: Catagonus wagneri (assembly GCA_004024745.2). Lineage (NCBI taxonomy): Eukaryota > Metazoa > Chordata > Mammalia > Artiodactyla > Tayassuidae > Catagonus > Catagonus wagneri. Next base: position 3,049,926 of record PVHT020001751.1, read on the forward strand.
TGGGTAATAGCAGTGTAATGAATTAAGTGCCAGAAAAGAGGGAGTTGATGAGGCTACTTCTCATAAAGGAGGGCATAAGGATTGAACTGTGAATGTTAGGGAGGATTGGGCCAGGAGGTGGCAGAGATGAATTATATTCCAAGGATAGGAATGGCCAGTGTAAGTCAGTGGCTGCAGAAAGAGCATGGAGACTGTCATGGTCTTCTTCATGTTTATAAGTTCGGGACAAAGTGTTTTATCTGGAGCACAATGGTGCTCAGTAATGTATGTGTTTGGGAAGAGAAAGGAGAGAAAACTGTTCCAGGCATGAGGATAAGGTGAAGGATCCAAAAAGAATGGAAATGGCAGGGATGAATGTTATGAGGAATAGACACATGAGATGCGAAGAATAAGATGGGCCGGAACTCACTGATGGATGACAGTGGAGTTAAGGGGGCATTAGTCGTGGAATCCAGGTGCCCGTCTTCATGATTCTCATGTAGCCATGAGCTTCTGGCCTGGCCTTGAGCAAGTCACCTTGGTATCTCTAGACTCCAGTTCCCTCAGCTCTGAAATCAGGGAACTGACCGACTGAGCTTTGAGATCTCTTCCAGTTCTTATGCCAACTATGACATTTAGAGTGGATAAGCAATGAGGTTCTACTGTACAGCACAGGAAGCTATGTCCAATCTCTTGGTTAAAACTTGATGGAAGATAGTATGAAAAAAAGAGAAAAAAATATATACACACATACATACATACATAACTGGGTCACATGGTTGTACAGCAGAAATTGAAGGAACATTGTAAATCAAATATAATAAATGTTTTTAAGAAGACATGGAACAAAAGTGAATTAAAAAATAAATTTTAAAAATTGAAAAAATTAAACATTTGCCAACTTGCTACACAGTACTGGGTGGTGTATATCTACTAGGGATTCAAAGATGAGGAAGACACTATGCTGATTATTTTCTACTAATTACTCCCACACACAGCTCCACAGCTCCATCTTGTCCCTTGTCTGTCCTCTTCTGAACTCCAGGAGCCCACCTCCCACCGCATCACTCCGGCTTCCTTGATCCTGGTACTTTCACACAATGGAAACACTTTTGGGAGGCTGGAAAGGACAGGAGAGAGAGGTTGGGGTATATCTCCTTGCTTCACCTCTGAGGGCTAGCTGAGATCACTTCTCTTGACGATTACAGCTACTACCTGACAGCCTGTCTTCCTTGGCTCCAGCCCACCTCCAGATTCAGTAACACTCTTTAGGCTCAGATCCGTCAATGGCTTCTTGCTTTTACTAGTGTCTAGGTACCTAAAGTTCTGTTAAACCTGCCCTCGTCATTATATATAATTTCCTCATGAAAATTTCTTCAGTTCAGCCATGAGAGTGGAATATTATGGTGGACACCTAATTGATGCAAACTTAGAGCACAGTGAGGGAGGCAGAATTACCAATATGTCATTTCATCCCAGTATAAAATACCATGAGAAAACCAAGGAGGGCACAGTGCTGAAAGGCTGAAGAAGAGCAGCTCCAGGGGAGTGTATATGAAGAGCGAGTCCTAGGATTGGGATGTAAGGACTAACGATTGGGATGTAAGGACTAACGGTGGGCACAGACATGAAGGAATGGTCCCAGTGGGAGTTTACCATTGTTGGTAGTACTGCTATTACTGTTCTACTAAGAACAATTTTCCCAACATAGAGCCCTAGGAATAAAATCTACCTCAATTCAGAATAAAGAGCAGCATGTAACTGAATCTGAGCTGTGGGGAGATAAATATATTTGAAGCTGTAAATCTGAACAATTTGATTTTTGCTATCTGCTGTAAGTGGATCATTTTCAGTGTATCTGCTAGGTGCTCCCATTTAGAAATCTGAAATACGTGCAAGCTCTATACAAAAAGATAAATACTTTATTTGGAGTAAAAGGTTAGCTGGGAACCAAAGATTAACCAAACCAACAAATCCTACACCAAAAGCAATGAAACTCTTTCTTAACCCCTCCATACTTAACATCGTGATTCCATAGGCTGGGACAGCTTCTAACTCTTTCCACTGCCACTTAGGCTGTCCTAGAAAAAACAATACCTTCCTCTATGGTCTTGGAGGACAGACGTTCCACTGTCCTGCCACTGATATCACTAAGTTGGGAATAGAGTAGAAAGTTGGACATTGCATCAAAGAACCAGCTATGGCAAGGAGAGCCCAGCAATATGGCTAACAGACTTCCATTCTGCGAAATATTAGATCAGCTCTGAGACCTGGAAGCTCTGCTAGTTTTTCTCACTAGGATAAAGAGAGAAACTTACGAGAAACTCATTCACTCAAACAAAATTATGCATCAAGGAAGTATCAAGACACGGTATTATAGAAACAGCATGGTACAAACACCCTCTGGTCTTAGGGCTTGAGCAGGTTATTTAATTATATGAGCCTCGGTTTCTCTATTCATAAACCAAAGTTAGTAACAATGCATAAGCTAAGCTTACTAAGAGGATCCAATGAAATCATGCAGGCAAAAGACTCAGTCTAGGGTGCAAAATGGCAGCCGTTGTCCTGCTGGTGTTACACCAATGAATTGGCCTCACATTACATCTCAGAGTCTAGTCGGGGCTACACCCATGAGGCTGGAGATGGTCCAATATGATCCTCATCATTTTCAATCCAGAGAACATTCAGGTTTCTCCAACCTTCCCAGACTTTGAGAAGTATTTTGAGGGGGCTACAAAATTGAATCTGTTTCAAAATCACCTCCCATCCAGCCTACCTAGCTTGAAATTTCCAATATTAGAGTCATTCTTTGTGGCCAGCACAAATGCGTGAGCCCTGACCTGACATCTTATATCTTACACCTTTCATATTACCTATTTACCTACTTACCTATCTATATCTATATCTCTGTGTCTATCACACATGCATGCATGCACACACGCATGCAGAGATGCACCAGTCAGCTAATAGTATGCACTGAAAGTGACCAAACTGCACTGATTCAACCACAAATTCTATTTTCTCCAGCCATTGTTGGGCCCTTGATATTCTTCCCAACTCTTCCTCTCAAACTGTTCTCAGCACCTTACTTGGCCCACATCTCATCATTAGCAGACTGACACCTTTAGTACCTCACTGCAGCTGAGTCCACACTAGGAACTGCCTCAACTCTTTCCCCTTCCACTTAGAATTCAAGAAGCTCCCACCTACCATCTCTAGTTTTTTTTTTTTTTTTTTTTTTTTTTTTTCTCTTACATAGAGAGGAGAAGCCTAAGGGAAAAAGAAAGGAAGAATTTAAGTAAGAAGAAAACTTCTCCAGGAGCTTTCATTGTGGCTTATTGGGTTAAGAACCCAACATAGGTTCTGTGAGGATGCAGGTTCAATCCCTGGACTCTCTCAGTGGGTTGAGGATCTGGTGTTGCCCTGGCTGTGGTGTAGGCTGGCAGCTGCAGTTCTGATTCGATCCCTAACTTGTGAACTTCCATATGCCTCAGGTGTGGCCATAAAAAGAAAAAAATAATAATAATCATTTTGGAGTTCCCTTGTGTTGCAGCGGGTTAAGGATCTGGTGTTAGCACTGCAGCAACTTGGGTAACTACTGTGGCAGGGATTTGAACCCTGGCCTAAAAGAACAAAAAAGAAAGAAAATTTCTCCAGACCAATAAAGGAAAATTCTAGAGCTTTAGGATGAAATTAAAGAGATGAAGTGGGGAGTTCCTGTCACAGCTCAGTGGAAACAAATCTGACTAGTATCCATGAGGATGCAAGTTTGATCCCTGGTTTCACTTAGTGGGTTAAGGATCTGGCACTGCCTTGAGCTGTGGTGTAGGTTGCAGACATGGCTCTGATCTAGAGTTACTGTGGCTGTGGCTGGGGCATAGGCTGGCAAGCACAGCTCTGATTCGATCCCTAGCCTGGGAACTTCCATACGCCTTGGGTGTGGCCCTAAAAAAGACAAAAATGAAGAAAGGAAGGAAGGAAGGAAGGAAGGAAGAAAGGAAGGAAGAAAGAAATGAAGTGGTTTGAACTGCCATTTTAATAAGCTTAATGAAGTAGCCACTCCAAAAAAATTTTAAAAATTCTGCAAAGTTAAATATTTTTACTACCTGAAATAAACATTGAAAAATGTCATGGGGAAAAAAAGGAGTTTCTGCTGTGGTACAGTGGGTTAAGAATCTGACTGCAGTGTCTGTGGTCTCTGCAGATACATGGGTTTGATGTATCTGCAGATACTCAGCCCAGCACAGTGAGTTAAAGGATCCAGTGTTGTCATAACTGTGGCTAGATTCAATCCCTGACCAAGGAACGTCCATATGCCATAATTGCAGCCATTAAAAAAAGAAAGAAAAAATATTATGAGAACATGAAGGGTGAAAGGAGAGATTTGGGGAGAAAGGTCTTTTATCAAGACACACACCCTCTCCCTATGATGAAGGTTACCTCTTTAACCTCTTCATAAAGCTGTCCTTACCAAGTGAAGAATATTAACAGGCCAGATTTCTAAATTTATCATCCTATAGCTCATTCTGAAAATTATAAAATGATAGCCTGATCAGGCTATGCAATTTAATTCATTATAATTTAAAAGTGGGAGTTCCCTTCGTGGCTCAGTGGTTAACGAATCCGACTAGGAACCATGAGGTTGTGGGTTCGATCCCTGGCCTTGCTCAGTGGGTTAAGGATCCGGCGTTGCCGTGAGCTGTGGTGTAGGTTGCAGGCATGGCTCGGATCCCGCATTGCTGTGGCTGTGGCGAAGGCCGGCGGCTACAGCTGCTGTTAGACCCCTAGCCTGGGAACCTCCATATGCTGCGGGTGTGGCTCTACATAAAGGCAAAAAGACAAAAAAATAATAATAATAATTTAAAAGTGGTTTCATATTATTGTCACAATCCCTTGCATCTAACTCCTCTGATTTATTTGTCTTTCAGGGCAGTGCTGGTTTAATATGTAAGAGGCAATCATGAGGTGTTCACTAAATGAATGATCTGACAGAGGAAAAGCCAAGCCTTGCCTTGGTGTCTTGGAGACCTTCAGTCTCCTCCCCTGAGCGAGGTATGCCATGAGGATCCAGTGACCTCAACACAAATAATTCTGCATGAGCACATGCAAGCTGTGCCTTGTTGTAGAGAAGGAATCAGACCCAGCTTAAAGCTGCTGGGGGAGAACCAGCGACTCCACGCAAGGTGTGAGGTCCCAGGTTGCAGAGCTGAGCTTACTGTTCTCCTGATGACATGCGCAAGAAAAGTTCTCCAGATGTGGGGAATAGCAAGCCTTTTAAACTATCTAATATCAAAACCAGATGCCTTTAAGGCGAACAGACACAGTCTCCTTTAGGGGAAAGAAGAAGTAAGTCCTATTAAAACTAAAGCCCCAGCAGGTTTCCAGAGACACACAGAAATGAACCGAGTATCTCCGGGCCAGCCCTCCAGGCAGAAGTCTTGGCTTTCCTCCCAAGAGACCCTCATTCCAGATGAAACAAAATTATTTTTATTTTTATTTTGGCCAAACCCATGGCATGTGGAAGTTCCTGGGCCAAGGATCAAACCCAAGCCACAGCAGTAGCCCAAGCCACTGCAGTGACAATGCCAGACCCTTAACCTGCTGCACTGCGAGGGAACTACAAAACTGCTTTCAAACGTCTATGTTCCCTGTTGATTCAGAGAGACATTTTAAAGAAACTTTAAACAATATGCATTGTTACAGGGATAAAAATTTGGCCATCTCTGCAAGCAAGGAAGTAAGAAATACTAACTTCAGGAGGCACAATGTGTGCTTTCTCCCACTGCTTTCAAGTCCAAGGATATAAACAAAATGGTTATTCTGATCTTTGGTCTATAGAGATTAACAGTAGGAAACCGAGAGTGATAGTATTTTCCTATTAAAAAAATGCACAAGATTGTCAGCAAATCCTTTTTAATTTTTCATGTTAAGCATGTGCCAGTAACATAAAAGGCCTCCAATAAAAAATTGCTGATTGAACATGGATTTCCCATCGTACCTCAGTGGTTAACAAATCCAACTAGGAACCATGAGGTTGCAGGTTCGATCCCTGGCCTAGCTCAGTGGGTTAAGGATCCAGCGTTGCCATGAGCTGTGGTGTAGGTGGCAGACATGGCTCAGATCCTGTGTTGCTGTGGCTATGGTGTAGGCCAGCGGCTACAGCTCCAATTTGACCCCTAGCCTGGGAACCTCCATATGCCGTTGGTGCAGCCCTAGAAAAACACAGGAAGACAAAAAATAAATTGCTAATTGAACAAATTTGAAGAAATTCATTTCTTTTCACAACTTTATGTGGCAGGGCCCATCTACGGCAGTGGTTAAATTATTTCACCCTTCCTTCTCATCCAATTCTATCACTTGTGCTACTTTCTAACGAAGGAGGAAATCAAGGCTGGGAGAGCAGGTTCGAGGCCCCAGGTCAATCCAGAGACAGAATAGGGAGTTCCATTATGAATTTAAACCACAAATCTACTTTCCTCTGCAGTGGACATGGTTCCAAAAGCACTGGCTCAGCATTCCAGCTGTGTCCACCATATTCCCATATCTTCATCCATCTTATTACGGCCCTTGGGAGTGGGAACCCTTACAAACAGAGAGGAGAACAGTGACTCAGAGAACCTATGTATTATGCATTTTTCCTGATCTAAGGACCTCAAAGAAGAAAATATTCAAAATCAACATAACAATTAACGTGACAACCATTCCAATACCTTCCTCTTAACACCTCCTAGGGCTGATTGGAGAATATCAACAGTAGGATTGAAAAAGAGACTGGGCAGCTAATTTTAAGAACAGTTTGAGCTCCTTCACTTTATAAGGGAGAAGAAAAGTTAAAAAAAAGAAACATTTGAGTTCCCACGTGGCTCAGTGGTTAACAAACCCCGCTAGTATCCATGAGGATGTGGTTCAATCCCTGGCCTTGCTCAGTGGGTTAAGAATCTGGCATTGCTGTGAGTGTGGCTGTGGCATAGGCTGGCGGTTACAGGTCTGATTCGACCCCTGGCCTGGAACCTCCATATGCTGGAGGTACGTCCCTAAAAAGAAAAAAAAAGACATTTTTAGGTAGCTATTTTCCAGTCCACTAAATTTTCTAAAGCAAAATTCAGTGCCCTTTTTAAGGCTCCCAGTAGCTTTTTAAATTTTTAATGACAAGGATATTGTCCTCAACTTTTGCATTTTAGTATGTCTGATAACTAAAATATTTGGTGCCTCCTAAATTTTTCTGAGTAATTTCTTCAGAAAGTAACTCTACTACCTTTAGACATAGCAAAATTCTTCCTTACTTTATGCATTTATTCAGTAAACATTCATTGGGCACCTGCAGTATGCAAGTTACTGAGCCAGGTACCATGGAACATGTAAGGATTAGACATAAAAGAGAGTCTATTATGAAAATTAGTATGGAATACATCCATCATTATCCCTCCTAGGCAAACAGAAACAATTCGTATTTCAGGTAAAAGAAATTTAATATCTGGAAACAGGTTTTACAGATGATGGAAGACCCAGAAACCCATCAGGAGATGACAAAGCAATCCAGAAAAAGGAACAACAGGAGGCACCACCACCATCGCTAGGCAGGAAAAACATGGAGGTTGTATTCCCAGAGCCCAAGGGTAAGATCCGCCTGTTAAAAGCTGGAACTGCCAGGTGGGAGTTGGAACCTCAGAGGAGATACAGCTGTCCTGGAGATACCTCCTAAGGCAAGGGGTGAGAAGATCCCAGTTTCTCAGGCCAGTACAACCCAGTATGAAATTTGCCCAATATGAAACCCCTCAATATGAAACCAGTTGGCCCAGGAATGTGGGCTTCACAGCCCACAGGTTCAGCCTTTGTGTTAAAGGGCAGAGCAGGAAAAGGCAAGGAATGGATCTGTGAGCAAGCAGACCACATGAAGCAAACTTTGACAGCTGTGTAATAGCAAATGCAAATTAGCAATATCGTAGGAAAAGTAAAATAAATGTTCCATAATTGCCTGAACAGAGTTACAAACCAAAAATTATCAAAATTTAGAGAAAGATGAATTTATTTTAGAATTGCTGATGCATTATGAAAGAGATAGTCCTTTGGGAAATTTGGGGGAAAATGATTGAATTTTGAAAACCAGAGGAGGCATAGAAAGAATTCTACTTTGCAAAAGTCTAAAATACATGTAAGTATTCTGGGTCATCTTTTGGGATCATATTAAAGATGGGCTAAAGTGCCAAGCTAAGGAATGTAAATTGTTAATTTTAGATGAAAAGGAGTCATTGAAGACTTAGGAGCAGGGAAGTAATAAAAGCAGAGCTGTGCTTTAGGGATATTTTTTTGTGGCAAGCATTAAAATCCATTGGGTATGGAGATGTCAGGGAAAAGGTAATAAAGTCTGCAACCAAAGCAGGGCCATGGGACTGCATGAGACCTTTTCTCCTTGGTTGAGTGTCACCCAGTTGGAGGTTTGGGGCAAACAACTGAACAAGTGAGCCCCCTGCTCAGAAAAGATGTCCAGATTATTTACAAATTTGGGGGTTCCATGCGCAAAATGATATAAGTTTAAAGCCTAAAGATGAATAAAATCACACAGGCAGAAAAGCAGAAGAGAAATATGTTTCTGAAAAACCTGGGGCATAAAGAAAAGAAAGTGAGGAGGAGGAGAAAGAGACCCAGGCAAGTGCTTCACTTCAGTGGGAAGAGTTTCAGAAAGGAATGAATGAGCAATGACATTAAATGCAACAGCAGCAAAGTCAAAGAGAATGAATACTGGAAAAAGACTCTAGGATTTTTCATTTTATGAATGATTTCAGGAAGTATCTGGAACTGAATTTGAAATCAAAAGATTTCGGTTCAAGGCTCATATAAAATAACTTCTCTCTACGTCATACTTTCTGCTTATGCATTATTCTGCTCCCTCACAATTTTAGCAGTTATACAGATTGTTGCGTCCATTTCGGCTCTTCTCTCCTGCATGATCTTTCAGTTCCTACACCCTCTGATAAGTACTTTGATATCTCTAAAGACAGTGTATTATCAATGTCTCAGTTCCCACCAGAAGACCAGTCATCTATGTCCAGGGTAGGTGGTGGTGACAGGGGTCACATCATATATATTATTTAGCTCCCTAAGGACTTGCCATTGACATTGGAAGGGACAAAGGGCGTAATAGCAAAGACTGACCTGGCAAGTCTAACTAGCATCTTACTTTTGCAGTAAAGACTCTACAAAACATAGAAAACCTGATTTTATAATAGGTTTTTTAGCGTAGTTTCAATTTCTTTCCCTGGCCGTTCTATTGAAAGCCCTGAAGAAGAGAAAATACAGGTTAGAATGATACATGTTTATGAACTGTTATGTTGGCCTCTTCAGAAATTCATGCATTCTAGAGAAGGTCTTATCCACAGTACTAAGTTTAAACCACTTAGACTTTAATTCAAAACCCTCACAATTTTGATAACAGTGACTTCTCCAGCATTTTCTCTAACTATGCAGTCAAAAACTCAACAAACATTTATCAAGCACTTACTCTCTTCCAGACATTGTGCCAGTCAGTACACTGAGCACCCACCAGAGTCAGGTCTTTTCCACTTAAACCCTGCAGCCACCACCGCTTTGCTGACCAGGCTCCTTCATCAGGAATGCCTAGCTCTTCTCTGTGCATAGAGTGATCCCTCAGGAGCTAGGCCTTTGCAACCTGACTGCCTTCCATTTAAATCCAGCCCAGAGGTGGATTTAAATGGAAAGCACTAGGGGACCCCACTAGGGATCCATGAACAGGTACCACTCGTGGCCCTAATCACCACAGAGGGCACCACAGAGGAGGACATTGTGACTGAACACCACCTGTTGTTGCTCTCACTCTCCTGGGAGCATACCCACTCTGCTGCTGCCGAACACTCCAGGCAGTGCCCACACACTTGATCACTGTCACTTCCCAGGATCCTGCAACTAGGAGAAGACTGTGCAGCACCTTCTGTGTGGGCTAAGTCGGATGGGGTGAATTTGGGGTGATCTACAGCTGGCAGGGGGCAAACCAGTGCAGTTATCACTAATTCCAGAGGTGTGTGGGGCCCACACCACTAGGGGTCCCTGAACAGGCACCATGTCCTGCCCCAATCACCTCAGAGGAGGGCACTGAGACCAAACACTACCTGTTGTTGCTCTCACTCCCCTGGGAACTCACACCCTGCCACTGCCATTGCCAAATGCTCTGGGCACCTCTTAAATCTGCCTAAGGCTCATCACCACTTCCCAGGGCCCTGCAACTACAAATAGCCAGCAGCACATTCCTGCAGGTCCTTGCTGTAACTTAGAGCCCAGCAACCAGGCACAGACTACTAACCCTACCCATTGCCTCCTTCTCCCAGAAACACATTCAGCACCCAGAGGATAATAGCCTGTTCACACCAAAGAAAAAGACAGTAAATATCCAAACTCCCATGCCAAAAATAAATGGTAACCCCCCACAAAATACAAAGGGGTGCTCTTGCATAGAAGTAGCCCTCCAAGACTACAGTTTGGGGTCCCTAAACTCACAGAAAAAGAAAAACATAAGCAAGATGAAGAAGTTCAGAAACCATTCCCAGTTAAAGAACAGGAGAATTCCCCTGAAGCAGCAAACAATGAAACAGACCTCGGCAATCTGACAGACACTGAGTTCAAAAGGGAGATAGTGAAAATACTGAAGTAATTAAGGCTGAATACCAAGGAATTAAGAGTGGATATGAACAGTAATGCAGATTCTGTTAGACATGAACTAAAAAATATAAGGAGGAACATAGAGAAATTAGAAAATTCATTTGCAGAGATGCAAACTAAGCTAAAGTCACTAAAGAGCAGAATCAATAATTCAGAGGAATGAATTAGTGATGTGGAAGATAGAATATCACCCAGTCAGGACAGCAGACAGAAAACCAAATGAAAAAACACGAAAGCAATATAAGAGATCTATCAGATAATATAAAGCAGGCCAATCTACACATAATAGGAATTCCAGAAGGAGAACAAAAAAAAAGGGGGATTGAAAATACATTTGAAGAAATTATGACTACAAACTTTCCAAATCTAAAGGAAACTGATATCAAGATACAGGAAGCTCCGAGGGCCCCAAACAAGTTGAACCCAAATAGGACCACACCAAGACATATTATAATAAAAATGGCAAAAGTTAAAGAGAGGATTTTAAAGGACCATTAATTATAAGGGAACCCCCATATGGCTATCAGTTTATTTCTCTACAGAAACACTACAGGCCAGAAGAGAGTGGCAAGATATATTCAAAGTTCTGAAAGGAAAAAAATTGCAGCCCAGAATACACTATCCAGCAAGAATATCATTTAAAATACAAGGGTAAATAAAGAATTTCTCCAACAAACAAAATCTAAAAGAGTATAGCAATACTAAACCCATTATAAAAAAATACTGAAAGGGCTTCTCTAAAAAAAAAAAAAAAAAAAAGTAAGAAGAAATAGGATGGAGGAAACCACAACTGGAAAGCAATCACTTAAATAAGCCAGCATACAGATCTAAAAATGGGGGAGGGGGGATCTACTGTAAAAGCGATGATAAACAGAAGGAACAGCAAAAGGACAGACACGAAGATGTTAAAAAAGGACTTCAAAATCAAAGAATGGGGAAAGGAAAAAAATAAATTTATTCCACATTAACATGGAGAACTGAACCAGGGTCCCTGAATGGAAACCACAGAGAAGCAAACGTTATGTCAGCATAACGATGAGCTTCCTAATGATGAATTGTCCAACACTGGAGTGGCCTCCCCTGGGAAGTCACGAGCTCTCAGGCGTTAGAGGAAAACATGGAGATGACTGTCCTATGAAAGAATTTGAGCCCAAGCAGGTGGGAATATGAACCAGACATTCTCCAGGATTCTTTCTAACCCTCAGTGGATATGAATTCTTTCTTATAGGCTATAAGTGACCTTGTACATTTCTCTGTATAAATCTATTAATAAAAGCAGTATTTGTTTTCTCTAAAAAATAATAATAATAATAAATCAAAAAAAAAAAAATCCAGCCCCACCAAGCTTCTTAAACTCTTTTTTTTTTTTTTTTTGACGATGCCCTTGGCACGAGGAAGTTCCTGGACCAAAGATCGAACCTACGCCACAGCAGTGACAATGTGGGACACCTAACCTGCTAAGCCACCAGCACACTCTGAGCTTCTTAAACTCTTTATGCCTCAGTTTCCTCCTCTTTCTTCCTTGTAGTGTTGTGATGATTAAATACGTATAAAAAGCACTTAGGAGAGCATATGAAGATACTTAGAACCTTCCAGGAATTTGATAAGTATTCAATAAATGTTAAAAAGAGGTAGCAGTAGTCTTACATGTCTTATATCTTTAAATTGATTAAATGTTTCTTAGAGGCACATTGTTATACGTGTTTATACTTCCCCAACACACACAAACATGTGCACCACAGTGCCTAATGGTAACAGTGATATATAGTATATATAAAAATACCTATACTTACCAATGTTATCTAAATTATTATTACCTACTATATATATAAATATGAATAATCTATAGATTTACATAGATATAAAATTATATAAACATATGTATACATACATATGTATGCATGTGTGCACACACACATACACACATAAATACAATGTGTAGGGATTAATTTAGTGGCCCCTAAGAAAAATTCTATGAAAGATGGCAAACTGCCATCTTTTCATCAACAAGGAACATCAAAGTTTGTATCTACCAAAATAGTAGACTATACAATCTCTTTCTCAATGAAACTTTAATAATCTCTCAGGGAGTTTCCATAGTGACTCAGCAGTAACAAACCTGACTAGTAACCAAGAGGATGCACATTTGATCCCTGGCCTTGCTCATTGGGTTAAAGCTTCAGCATTGCTGTGGCTGTGGTGTAGGCCAGCAGCTGCAGCTTCAATTCGACCCCTAGCCAGGGAACTTCATTATGCTCCTGGTGTGGCCCTAAAAAGACACACACACACAAAAAAAAATTCTCTGCTTCTTACTAGTCCAGGTTGGTTTAGATTCATTCCTGCTAGTGGCTTGGGAATGGATTAAATACATATAATTCTGCCGGTTCACCACACGATAACACCTCCAGATTGTGGTGCCTCCAAAACTTGCTTTGTTAAGCTCAACCTAGCTGAGAGCCAGACCAGGAGTGTGTCCTTGAACTTCACCCACAGGTATGTTGCTGGGAGCAGCTCAGGCTGGCTGGTTTCTGGTGAGACTAGGAGACATCAGCTGATGCTTTGACCATGCCATGAAGAGATCATAGCTGCTTCAGAAGTAATCAGCAAAGAATGTCAGGAGGAAATGGCCCAAGGGAGCAGAAATGCTTGTGCTCTCATAGATGGTAGTTTCACAAGCAAGCCAGCAGACAAATGACAAGCTGGAAATAGCACACATTGAGTCTTAGTGATAGAACTGGGAAACTGCTTTAGTCGGCAGGCTGGACCACCCTCGCCTGAGAGGAACCAGTGCCTAAAATAGATAAGTTTCCCAGAATGACTAACTTCTTGAGTGACTGCTTTGCCCCTCGTGCTGAAGGGAAATGAAGCATCAGGGAATGCACAGACTTAAGGAAGCCCTGATAACCTGGGGGCCATCCTCCCTGGGCCAAGTTGTGGGGAGCAGAAGTGGACACCGCCCTCAGCCTCATGGGGCTCACCATTGTTTTTGCATCTCCAGAACTAAAGGGGGCAGACCTAACACTTTTGTTCATAGTTGAGGTCTGTGCCAACACCAATGCTGGACAACAAAAATTAAAGTGCAGAATGTCATTGATGACATATTTCATTTAACAATGGAACTGCTGCCAGGTTCGTCCACCCAATCTCAGGTCTGCTGGTCACTGTTTCCTAAGTTTCATCCCACAGAATCATGGTTCCATGAATTATTAATAGGAAATCCCTGAAAGCAAGGATTCAGAAGTCAAATGAGTTTGGGAAAGTCATTCGAATATGCTTCCTTGAGTGGGACAGAAAGAAGGGAATGACGGCCAGAACCCAGTGATTCCATGGCCCCTAGGCTCACCCTCTGGATCAGGGAACATGCACGGGCAAAGACTGTGTGAAATGTGTCAGGGCCACTCAAGGAAGGACCCTCCTTGGTGACTTTGGGTGGCGTGTAGGAACAATCCCCAAACTTCCATCTTAAAATACATTACCAGGGCCATAGGAAGCAAGTCTGAAAACTCCAAATAAACTCTTAAAAACTCCAGTTTGCCAGGAAAATTCCAGGAATATAGATGTCTCTAAAAGGCTGTCTTTTAAAAAGGTTGAAGATGGCCTGTAAAAGCCTTGCAAAGAGCAGCAGCAGATACAATTGTCTTGTATGATGATTCAAGACTATCACCTGCCTAATGTTGTTCTAAGATGTCATTTTTTAGCCACAAGTCAGTTATTAAGTCCACTGGTTGAGAATGTATTGATTCCAGATACAACTGCATCACAGGTTCACTTCAGTTGAGTAATAAGTTGAGGTATAAAGAATTCATTATCCAGTGAAAGTGCTGACTCTTCTATATGGTACTGGAACATGCTCCCTTCCTGTTAGCTCTTTAATTATCACTTTAATAACAATCCAGTAGTTGGCCAAACTCCTCCGCTCAGGCAGGCCCAGACGACTTTCCCCCCAAGTGAATAACGCTCCATGACTCTGCTTCACTGTCACACCCCAACACGCTCGAGTGTCAAGACCAAAATTTCCCCCAATAGCTAAGTCACTTTCTGGGCATCCATGAGGCTTGGGGAAGGGCAAGGACCCTTTCAGGCCACAGGGACTATGAGTGGATTGTTGCCACAAGTCTGTGGGTCTGTCCTAACTCACTTGGTTAGTTTAACCAGAAAATCCTAGCTGGGATTTCCAAGAGTCAAGTTACAGTCCTGGTTCTGCCACCAACCTCCTGAGACAAAGGGCAAATTCCTGCACCTCTTGGGGCTAACATCTTCTTATCTGTAAAAGGAGGACCTTTGTACCAGATGATCCCAAGGACTCCTTTTGGATCCACTTCAAGACACTAGACCATATTCTGTGCAAAGAGGAACCACATCTTTCTTGCTCCCCATGTAACTTCAGCACTGGGTATGTTTCTAGAACATAACAGGTGCTGAGAGGGTATTTTTTGAATGCATGAACACTCAAATAAAATTCTGAGTTCAATCCCAAATATGCAGCTGGTTCATATAATTTGGGGCAAATACCTCTCATTTCTCTCAAGGACTAAAATCCTTTTCACTTTCATCTCAGTTTCCTAGACAACACCCAAATTATCCCCTTGCTAGATTTCCTTCGCTGGTGCCCCGAAGACCATGGTCACCTACCCGAGGTAATATAGATCCTCTCACAAGAACTTTCAGAAAGAATCTGTGAATAATCCAATGGGCCAGACTCAACCGCTGATGACAACATAAGTCACTTGTGTGGAAAAGAGCATGGAGATAGTGAGGACGTGTGATTATGTTCGGAATGTGAAGAACCATTTTGTGGAAAAAAAAATCTGTGACACAGCGCTTCTCACCAAGATAAAAATAGATGGGCTTGGCCAGAGAAAGTTCTGAAGGGCAGGCATTTTTTTCTGTATTTCCAAATTCCCTTCTCTAACCCCTTCCCTGAATTCAACAAAGGACTCATCATTTACCGTAATTGCAAGTTTGAGCCTTTAATCTCTTATTGTGCAATTAAGGACATATTCAAGGAATTTTGGACAATAGGAAACAGATGGGAGATCTTTGGCAGGAGGGGTCAGTGAAAGGCAGGAAGGTCTTCATACCTCTCACACCCACTACACCCAAAACTGATCTGAAACCTAAACCTCCTTGTAGGAACTTTTCAGTTGCCTGGTGGTCTGAGGGTTGAGGTAGAGCAGAAGGTGGCAGAACACATACCCAAAAGGAGTAGGGAAGTGTCCGGCCTATTCACATCTTCCTGCCACACGCCCCAGGTCAGGTGCCAGTGATCCCTCTGAACAAACCCTCTTCTCAAGGCCAGAAGAATACAGGACAAGCTCGGTCTCTGCAAAAAGTCATGGGCTACTTTCCGCTCAATCTTTTGCCCCGAGGCAACCTCAGTTTCTAGCATTCCTGATCACCCAGTTCTTTGGGAAGAACCCCAATCTTAAACAGTAACTCTATTTTTCTGAACAAGATCCATGGACTGACCCACCATCTGAAAAGTATGAACAAGTATTTGAAATGGGACCTGCAATATAACACTGAAGATGCTTCAATAGGATGGAAGTGCAGATAGCTTGAAGCATTACGTTGGGGTGCAGAAAAGTCCAGCCCTGCCCAAGACAAGAGAACCTTACCAGAGAGTAAGATCTAGGATCTGAGTGTGTTTATATGTGTGGCAATGATGGTAACAATGAAAAGGAACATAGCACCAGGGAAAACTATTCGTGATAAGACCAATTCTTAGTACTGGTGAATGAAGCAAGGAGAGAAAAAAGGATTTGGTGTAAAAGCAACAGGAAATGTAATCATTGGAATACTCAACATAACCATTCACCTGTGAATGTGTGGCCAATTACAGAGCAAATACAACCAAAATCATTTATATCCTAATGGGATCCGATTTACTGTACCTTTAATTGAGTAGCAATGCTAAGCTGAACTATTTAGTCTTCTTAGCTTATGACTCACAGTTGTCAAATTGTCTAAAATAATAAAAGACAACCGTAGCTAAGAAACCTTGATATTATTTGGTTTGTCTAATGTTCAACACTGTACCATGTCCCTAGATATTACATGAAACAATTTGTTGCTTTTTTTATTTTTTATTTTTGGCCTCAACCATAGCATGTGAAAGTTCCTGGGCCAGGGACTGAACCCAAGCCACAGCAGTGACAACACCAAATCCTTAGTTGCTAGGCCACCAAGGGAACGCCTTCATTGGCTTATTTTAAATCTCTATTAATTTGTGACGATAATATATTGATATTTGAAAATAAAACAAAATTTGCAAATTTTTGAAGGTTACAATTTTCTCCTGTTATGGGTAGTACAACATAATATTTAAGGAAGCCAACATCATTGTCAGGTAAATCTGAGTTTGAACACCACCTATTAAGTGTCTGAACTTGAGAGGCTATTTTACCTCTATATTCATCATGCTTTACTATAAAACAGGTACAACGAGAGGTACAATTCAATATACCAACCAAAGGTACCACATAATGGTTAAGGCTCATGGAATCTGACAGTTGAATGAGGTCTTTAAGTGATCAAGTACAACTTTCTAATCATAGTTGCAGAGATCATTACTCTTTATGTAGACTTTAAAAACCAAAAACCTGGGCGATAATGTTAAGGGAAGTTTAAATATACAAGCAGGATATCAGATGTGAGGAGTATTTAAAAGGCTTTAAAAAAAAAAAAAGTTTAAGCCTGCACTGGTCCCAAACACGTGGAGACCAATCCTATTTCTGAAGACCTTATCTACGTAGGCGCTCTCTGAATTCATACATTTTTAAGCAGTGTACTTAATGTCGGCATACTGCATTTTTTCCCTAAGTTCTATTTATTATCATAGTTACTGATTCCAGATCTTGGTTACTGCATCTTCACTTGCACCAGGCACAGGACTTGGAGGTATACATATAACATCTCAGACATCTTTAGGAACAACATCTGGCTTGGTGACTATTATTTTCCCCATTTTACATATGAGGACAATGAGGTTCAGAGAGACAAAATAATACACACAAGGTCACAAAGAAAACAAAAAATTTCAGATAATACCAAGCAAATGCAATGTTATTTTTGCAGGACAGTGGAGATTTGTAGTGTCAGTTCTAAGTGGACAATTATTCCCATAAATAAAATGTGAATCATTAGTCTTCCTTGAAGCAAAACCAACAGTCCATTAACTTACCCTATGGCAAAGGATATTCAGGAACATATCTAGAAGAAAAATAACTAAAATTCACTGTGAACAATTTAAAAAATCAAAATAGTGGTAGTAGTGATGACAGTGATGACGGTGGCAGTGGTGTAATGACAGCAAGAGGAATTAAAGAAAATAAAGAAGAACTAGTAGTTCCTGAAACTTCTTCCAAGAGATTTTGTGGAATCCCCTTCACTTAGGATCTTCTAAGGAAGCAAAATAAATGTAAAATATAGATTTTCATCTCTCTGGAAAGGCAGCTGGAATATTACACCAGACAGTTAAGATCTCACAGGCATAGGAGTAAATCACACCAGACAGTTAAGATCTCACAAGCATAGGAGTAAATCACGTTCTCTAATGTGTTTCTCAATTTTGGCAAGTATACAGATGTTTCACGGATGTGATCATCAAAAAGTCATTGTTAATATGAGGCCAGAATCCTGTGACTACTACAGCTCTGGTAACAAATCTCCATCAGGACAAAACCTCAGTTTACAGACAATGATTGGTTTATGACTACTGAGTCCATCTTGAGATGAATTTAGAAGATATATTTTCACATTGGCTTTAATGCAAAGTCCAACTTTAATAAACAAAGGCCAGAACCTGAAGCTCCGCAAAGATTTTCCCAGCATCCTCGGATTCCTGAGCCTATGATGCAATTATGACACACTCATTCAATAAACACTGAATATCTGCTGATGATCTGCTTGTACTATGTTCTACGCAGTGAGAGGTGCCAGTAAGTGATGATATGGTCCCCTGGCCTAAGAGGAAATTAAACATCATGCACTTGGAGACACATGTTAACTTATTGTCAACCTTCTCTGGAGTCCCTGGGCCCAGTGGACCCTCCAAAGCCTCAGAGGGTCTTGTTGCTGATATTCACAGGTGGTAACCATGAGTCTCAAATATCTTTCAGTCACGCATTCTCCAGCCCCAATCCATTTGTATCAGCTCCCATTCTGGTAGGTACAAAACTATGGCATTTAGAATTTTCTCCATGAATTTCTGATTTCAAAGTGGTTGATCTACCTAGAACGACAGTCCAGCTTTTTCCAGTGGACCATAGGGCAACTAGTGGGTAGGGAATGGGAAAAGCAGAAAAGGACAGCAGAATAGCTGGGCCACTTTGGCTACAACCCACAACTACAGAATCTACCTCCGTCTGTTCATGGCCCTAGTCTGAGCCTCAAGCAAAGGCTGCCCTGTACTCTGCAAACACACCAGACTTCCTCCTCCTCAGAAGCTTTGAACTGCTGTTCCCCTCCACCTGGAGTGCCCTTCCCCATGGCTGTGACATTCCCTGGCTCTCTGCCCTCAGGTAACCACTCAAACATCACCTTATCAGAAATATCTTCTCTGACCACCCTATCTAAAAGATTAAATCTCCCCAGCATCCTTTCTTTTCTATCATAATTTATTATTTTATCACTTATTACAACCAAAAGAGTCCCACAAATGAATTTTTGTTTGTTGTCTGTCTTCTCTCACTAAAAATAACCTCTAAGATATCAGGAGCTTCATGTGCTTCTTGTGGATTGCTGATTGCCCAGTTCTTGGCCCTTAGGAAGAACTTAACCAGAATATGTTGTGTTAAATTTCACCCTTAGAAGTATAAAACAAATCAAGCTGCTTATAAGCCCAGAAGTCAATTATCTGAGTAGAGAAGCAAACATATTTCTAGAAGTTGTCCCTGCCTCCAGATTGTTTAGGTGTTTTCCTTCTTTCCTGGAATCTTATACCTTGTTGCCTATAGGCAGAGCCTCAGGAAGGACTTGGAGAAAGCTTTTTAAAGGCGAAGATGTGGACCCTCAAATCCAAGTTCAAGATCAGATTTGTGGTAAACTCACAGACAGGCACTAAGTGACTGTTGACTCAACCACAATCCAAAGTTTGATCATAACTTAGAAATAGGAGATTAAGGGAGAGCCAAGTAACCAGGACGCTCAGTCTCTTTGACCATAATCCATTTTGAAAGTTAAATGTTTCATGGAATCCGGCTTCCTCCTTCTCAATGTGCAGGGGCACAGAGAGGTTAAATGATTTACCCAACATCCTACAGCGTATCAGCAGAAGTACTGAGCTTGGAAAGCACCGGGTTTCCATATTTCAGAAACAGTGTCTGCAGGGGCACAGAAAAGTTCAAGCCCTAGTGGTGTAAGGCTGAAAAAGGAATCTCTCTCACGCTATCACACTCTTCCTCTCCCATACATACATACACACACCTCTCTTCCACAGAGACACACAACTCTCTCTCTCACTCCCTCTCTCTCTCTTTCAGATACACACACACACACACAACACACACACACACACACACACACACACACACGTGCACACACTGACCCCAACATACTATGGAATGGATGTAGGGTTGCCGTTCCCAAGTTTTCTATAACAAAGGCTAAATTTACAGTTGGAAAAGAAAAGCACATCTTTTCAGCCCTTTCCAGCCAGGAACTACCACCAGGGAGCCCCGGAAGGGACTACATCTCCTACTCTTTGTAAGGAATTGGTTTAGCACAGAAAGAGGGGAGAAAGAAATGAGCAGGGGGTACATACAAAAGGCGGGGATCATGATTTATTGGAGAATTTGGCTTCCGGGCGAGGTTCCGTGACTCTCGGGCATGGAGTCAGGGAAGTCACGCCTGGGTTGGGGAGCGCGGGGGTTTTTAAGCCTTGTCGGTTCGGGTCTGGATCCGGGTAGTGCCTCTGCCAAATTAGGCAAGGTACCACCGTGTCCCTAGGTGACTGGTTGGGGGATAGGCATTTGGGGGCTTTCCGGGTAGGTGTGGCTTCAATAGTCCGTTGGCGCGGGTAGGGCTGGCAGCCTATCTTCCTGTGCAGGCTTGTCCATTCCTCATGGGGTCTGTTTGATATGAGGGGTCTCTTTGCTATTTGGGGGGCAGCTACCCGTCCCCGCCGGCCTAACACTCTTCAACCTCCCATAAGTCCTAAGACAACCGGGATAATTATACAATTTTCTGTGCTTCACTTCTCCAAGGCAGAATTATCCCTTAAGAAACCTGCTCCATCCATAATAAAGAAATGACTTGAGGTTACCTTTATAACATTGTGTAGTTTTTCCCCCTCGAAGTGTAAAATTTAGCATGCATTCTGCATTCGACAATCAGAAGAATAAAACAAACAACAGATGGAAAAGACTTGGAAACAACCAAGGAAAGGTAGACAAGTTACATAATTTCTACCATCTTCTTTCTTATTTTTCTCTTCCTTTCATGACTGTGTTAACCCCTTATTAGCAGTTCTTCTTCAATAACCTCCTCATCACCCATTCAGTATCTTCTGATTTCAATATGATATACAAATCTGACAGCTTAATTCTTTAGTTGATATTATGGGGCCTTTTACACCCAATTAAAGTCAGTCCTTCTTACTGCGGTATCAAGGTTCCCCAAAATCTGCTCTCATTCTGTTGCCATGTCTACAGACCTTTTCTTTCTTGGTCACAACTAGAGGAAGCTATTTATTGACATCTGCTACTAAATATTCCACAATGTCCAAGACAGCCCCTACAACCAAAAATTATCCAGCTCACATCAAAAGTGCAGAGGTTAACTTAGTCTCCACTCTCTTTTTTTTCCCAAGTCAATGCTTTAATAGATGACTTGCAGTCCCCTAGATGTGGCTCATGTGTCCAAAGCCTCTAGCTCCCTATGATATGATATATAATAAGAAATATGCATTTGGTCTTTCCTCTTGCTCCTGGCATGGGGCTCGAAAAACTCTTGAGGAATTTTCCAAAGAGGAGAGAGATAAAGCTGTCTTTTGTTATGTTAATAAGATGATTTTTGGAAAAGATCCAAGGTCTTGTTGCCAGGGAACCCGGCCTAGTGATTAGAGGGTTGGAAATTTCATCCCACCCCACTGACCTCTGGAGGGGTTGGGGAAAGCAGGATGGGGGTGGGGGATTCGTTGGGGATTGGATGGAGGTCAAATCAATAGCCAATGGCCAATGATTTAATCAGTCATGACTCTGTAATGAAACATTTATAAAAACTCCAAATGGACGGGGTTCAGAGAACTTCCAGTTTGCTGACACCTCCACATGCCACCAGGCTGGGTCCACAGGGACCAAAGGTCCTTTGTTTGGGACCTCGCCCTATGTATGCTTTCATTTGGCTGTTGATTCCTATCTTTTAATGTCCTTTGTAATCAACTGATACTCTAGTGAGCAAATGCATTTTCTGAGTTCCGTAAGTCATTCCAGCAAATTAATCAAACCCAAGGAGGGAGTCAGGGGAACCCCTGACTTAGAGCCAGCTGGTCAGAAGCAGAGGTAATAACCTGGGCTTGATGTGACATCTGAAGTAGATGGCAGTCTTATGGGACTGAGCCCTTAACCCCTGTGATCCGATGCTATCTCTGGGTAGAGTTGGGTTGAATTGTTGGACACTCAGCTGTCATCAGAGAATTGCCTGATGGAACTGGGAATCAGAATCTTATTCCCTCTGTATCCTCTCTCCACCTGGAAAACCTCGGGCCTTTTACTCTGCTGGCAGACTAAGGCCATCTCCTCCTTCAAAGTTTCCTGGATAGAAGTGCTCTTTCATTTCCAAATTTGCACAGTGCTTTGATATTCCTCTTTTATGAAATTTAACACATATAATCTGGAATTATAGACTGCAGGCTCCAAGAAAGAACCTTATTTTTGGAAGACTATATCACCAGCGCCAAAACAGTACCTGGAACACAGCTGAGGCTAAATAATGATTAATTAAAGGAGGAATTATCTGTACTCTAGATTATTTACTCTCCAATCAGAACGAGGCTCTCTGGAGCTAGAGACACCTCCAGTTCCTCTCTGAATCCTTGCATTACCCCTCTCACCCAGAAGGTGCTTAATAAATACTTGTTAAATGTCTAAATATTGAATAAGTACACATATAATAGGACAGAAATGTTAAATGCTTATATGCAAAAAAAGAAATACAATATATTTATTAAATAAATCCACAACTGAAATAAATGGACAAAAATGAAATGTCTCAGGTGGCAGAAATGTTAAGTCCTAGGCAAGAGTTCACCCATCTCAACTTTTAATTATATCATAGCATTCATCTCACAAGTACGTTCCAAGGTCTTACATTTCTTCCTCTTTAGAAAGCACCAAAATGCCCACTTAAATGTTAAGTGCTCATCTGGAGAACACATGAAACAAAAAACACGCAAAGACAGGACATGCTGCTGGCTGACTGTGCCTGAGAAGAAACAAATGCATTGCCCTGAAACACTAATTTTAGTTTCTAGCAACGCATTATAAACCTCTTGCAACACAGAGACATTAACGTGACCAAATCATTACAACAATAGTTAAGAACAGAGAGAAATGACTGGACAATTGCATTCAACTTGGCTCTCTTGGGAATTTTAATTTACGACTGACGTATCTAACATGCTGACATTTATCAAAATTTATTCACATACTGTATTAAGTGAAGATGGAGAAGAGTCCATCAGAATGTCCTGGGCCTGCTCTCAGCGTAGCATTTGATCATCCCTCAGCTCTCTTTCAAACCCCTCCCCCCAGACACTCTGATTCCATCATTTTTTACCTTTTCTCACAGGTTCTATTTTCCACTTCAGAATCATCCTTCCATACAATCCCTCATCCTCCAAAACGGCATAGACAGAAATAAACCTAACATTTTAATTAGCATTTATTGTGTCTCAGATATTCTCGTAAGCACTTTACCTAAATTATTTCTTCTTACATCCATTTACAAAACCCTGAAACATACAGGCTCTTATTACCCCCATTTTCACATTAGGAAATTGTGGCTCCAAGAGTTTGAGGAACTCATCTAACGTCACAGAGCTTATGTGATTCAGAGCTCTTGTCAGTTGTGAGTGGCCTCTGTAACAATTTTAAGATATCTTTGAACTCATTTGACTATGAGTAAATGTTTATTGGGTACCAACAATGAGCCAGGCTTTGGAGAAAAAAAACATGGAAAGCAATAAGGCCTTCTTCCTAGGAAGTTTAGAGCTTTCAGGAAAGGCTCTAAACTTTCATTGATATTAATGAAATTATCATTGTAGTGAATAGAAGTTAACAAAACAAGCTAAGTTGTCAGATGTAAAAGAAGCAGAGGGTCTGAGAATGTATAATTCAGGAAACTTCCTGGGACTCAGAGCCAGGAAAGGCTGCCCTGTGGAAGCTTTTCTGGCTGACACCTGAAGAATGGCTAGGAGTTAAATAGCAACAGGAGTTGGGATAGAGAACAGGCAGGAGGCATTACAGAAAGAGCAAGCAGGAGTTCACATCTGGCTCAGTGGTAATGAACCTGACTAGGATCCATAAGGATGTGGGTTCGATCCCCGGCCCCATTCAGTGGGTTATGGATACAGTGTTGCCAGGAGTGGCTGTGTAGGTTGAAGATGCAACTGGGATCCTGTGTTGCTGTGGCTGTGGCGTAGGCCTGAAACTGCAGCTCTGATTTGTTGCCTTAGCCTGTGAACTTCCATTTCTGTGAAGCATTTCAAGATAGCTAAGGCCAAACATTAAACTCCAATAAAGGGACTTTTAGTGTGTGGTAGTGGTGGGGTGGGGGGAGGTATGTGTGACTAGTCACACACTCATGAAATTGGCCATAAGATTAAGAGAAAAGATGTTACTCAGGCTAGTTGTAGGAGACCTGGAGCAGTAAACCAACCTGAAAAATATCTTTGAGATAAATTTCATGGCAGTTGATAATGAATGATCTGGATGGGGAAAACTGGGTAAGGCGGAGGAAAAATGGAGAGGAGGTACGTGCAGCCGTGGAGGTACACATGCCTGGACCTCCCTTTAAGGACGGATTTGCTGTTCAGCTGAAAGAAGGGCAGGGAGCCAACAGCCTCCAACTATTGGCACCTTCAGGGTCTGGCCTCAGCCTTTGTGCTGAAGCCACAATGCTTGCAGGCCGTCCTCAGCCATGACTGCACACAGCAGGAAATATGAAGGCTTGCTCCTTTCTGCCTAATACAGGACTTCTGCCATGGCCACTTCTTACTCAGGAGCTCCCTTTCGGTGTTTTCAAGAGTCTGTCAGTTCTGCCTTGTAGTTTGAGACTCCCCTCAATCCCTTCCGCCTCTACCACTTTCCTTTCACAGGTGTGAGGTTTGCACTGGTCTCAGGATACTTTTCCTGCACAATCCTATTCCTTTTATCTTTTATAGGCATCATTCCTCCACTCTATAAACATCCTATGCTTCAAATTCCATCTCAGCATCCGCTCCTCAGGGAATTCAACTCACACAGAATGTTGAAGATGCCTCCCAGTCAGCTGTCTTGTGCATCTGCATGAACCCATTGGGATACTAAGAGACAGCAGGTTTATTGTGTATCAGTTCCAACACCATGGAGCACCATTTTTGGCGAGTACTAATGCTCAGTACAATGGAGACTGCAAATTAATATCTGATAAGATCACTGTTCTTCAAGAAGGTTCTTGTCTAAATGGGGAGAGAAGGCACATTTAAAAAAAAAAAAAAGAACAGATGGCTTTTTCAAGCACCTAACAAGAATTCTCTGTAAGAAATTAAAAACCTCCAGATGTGGAAGCAGACCACACCTCAAAGATGAGACAGCAAGTTTCTTTTGCCAACCTAGATATAGTTTCCAGATTATTTGTGTGTGTGTGTATGTGTGTGTATATGTTAAAGTTGTATAACTTCTCATCTCTCTAAAAAGTTAATATTTTATCAACCACCAAGAAATCCACCTTGACTTCCAGAAGAGTCTAAAACAGACCCCAACCTTATATCTAAGAGGTTGTCAGGTCTGAACTTCCCAACAGGTCCCCAGAGGTTTAGTATGAGTGGGGCCTGGGTGGGGCCTACAAAACAGGCCAGTTGTCTTCTCTGAAGGCCCAGTGCCCTGCTCCAGCAGGCCTGGCAATGCTCATTTGGAAAGTCATTCACAAGAACTTAGCTGCTTGATCCAGGAGTGACATCAAAGTCTTGGTGCTTCATCTGCCAATTCTCACTTTGATCTGCTTGCTCATTATTGCAGACATTTACAAATTGAGGCTTATGGAACTAATCGACTCCTAATAAGATGATCATTTGCTATTATCTCTGCCAGGTATCCTAATGGAACAAAGAGAATTATTGAATCAAATGCCAGGCTTCGTGGTGCTTAATTCAGAAAGCAGTACCTAGAATGACCTTCACTTTGGACAGACCCCTCCTCTCCACTGCACATCTACGCCCTCACTCACAATTCTATAACAATGCACATTCCATCTCTTGGAGAGCCAAGAACACTGCTGGAAACATAGAATGAGCACCATGCCTTTCTGCACACAAGAACTTGATCCAGCCATCCTCACATTACCTCAGGA
>PVHT020001751.1:3076224-3105706 GCA_004024745.2 Catagonus wagneri
TAACGGTCCGGCGTTGCCGTGAGCTGTGGTGTAGGTTGCAGACGCGGCTCGGATCCTGCGTTGCTGTGGCTGCGGCGCAGGCCAGTGGCCACAGCTCCGATTAGACCCCTAGCCTGGGAACCTCCACATGCCGCGGGTGCGGCCATAAACCCGCGGCCATAAAATGACAAAAGGCAAAAAAAAAAAAAAAAAAAGAATCTTAGAGGGAAGGAGTTTTATTTACCCCTCTCCCTAGGTGAATAGGGTGAGGTCCAGGAAAAGGTAAAGCTGCCAATATCTGGTTCTTCACCCCCCAGATGCATTTCCATCTGTCAGATGGGAAAGATAGGGAAGATATGAAGGAGGAGATCATGGGGTGGACTGACCAGCCAGCTGCAGAGGACTCTGACAGACATACTGAAAGAAAATTGTGAATCATAGTCACACCCAAAATTATAAGAGTCTGCATTTGTAAGATTGCATTATTTGAAATTGGGCTTATTTTTCTAAGCCTAACAAGAGGAAATAGGCATGTGGATACAACATGTCAAGTTTATTGTTTCCAAGAATTGGTATCTGGTCCATCAATCTGATTCATGCTGGCACCACGGGACCATCAGATTCTGTGCATCTAGAATCTAAAGTCAAAAGAGGGCAGCCCAGAGAATTCTGGAAACCGTCCTGCCAGGTGACAGCTCTTCCCACAGGAGGGGTACATCGCACTGGGTAAGACTTTTCCCAACACCTAGATCCTATCCCAACCCCTAGCCATCCATGTTTGTAAATTTGGACCTTGCCCTAGAGCCTGAGAGACACAAGAGGAAGAGAATCAAGTCATGTGCTTGACAATTTTTTTTTTTTGATCTTTTTAGGGCTGCACCCATAACACATGGAGGTTCCCAGACTAGGGGTCAAATTAGAGCTGTAGCTGCTGGCCTACACCACAGCCACAGCAACGCAGGATCTTAGCCTACACGGCAAAGTCGAATCCTTAACCCACTGGGGGAGGCCAGGGCTCGAACCCAACTCCTCCTGGATACTAGTCAGATTCTGAGCCACAACAGGAACTCCCTGCTTGACAATTCTTAAAGTCACCAGGGTTGTTCAGGGGGTCACTGTGCCCCAGAGGGCTCTGGGCAGACAGCCACTCATACAAGGAGAAGGCAAAGCACCAGATGGGGGGACGGTAGAGCTGGTAGGGAGGCACCAAATGCACTGTGGTCATCAATCCCATGCCTTCCTTTCAGAGGTGAAGAAATTAAAGCCCAAAGAGGTGATGGGACTTGCACAGAACACAGCGCAGAGCCAGAGATGCTGGTGGTCAGAGGAGCAACGGTCTGCTCGAAGGACAGCCACATGGAGAGCGGGGCCCTTTGCCCTTCACTGTTCCAGGCTAATGCCAATACCTCCCCTCTGGAAGTCACTTCCTAACGCCAAGCCCAGGATCACCTTGAACAAAAGGCCAGCTCCACATGCCAGGCACACACACAGGGGGAGAAGGGGAGAAAAATTCCCCTATAAAAACACACTATACAGAGCAAAAGCGGCAGAAGACAAATTAAAAAAATGGTAACAAACAAACAAGGAAGGCTTTTCAGTTCAGCAAACTTTCACCAAATACCAAAAGTGCCCAGTGTTATTGTGGACACCGTGTGTGGGGACTGGAGTAGGGTGAGGCGGGGACCTAAAACCCACTCGTCAGGCTGGTGCCCTCAAGGGGCTCTGCGTTTAATCAGGGTCAGAGACTTTCTAATAGCTGTGCTGCAAGGCATGCTGTTAAGGTTGCTCACATTGAGGCAGACAAGGTCAAAGTGACCCCAGAGCTCACTCCCACGTCTCACACTCACCCACAAGAAAAAGTGAATTTCAGAAGTGAACCCCAAACACGAATGTGTAAATGGCGTGAGCATGGTAATTGCTGGTGTTCTTAAATTTTTTTCTTTCTGACTGTACTGCATGGAATTTTGCTTGAGTCCATTCAGTCCTGGCTGTAAATAGCATCTGTCAACCAGATGCCTCTCTGGATCATCAGGGACAGAGCTCTAGCGTCAGGCTGTGGCAGCTTCCTTGAGTCCTCAGAGCTCCACCTCTCTGACCTGTTCTCTCTGGTCACTGTCCATGACTTGTGTCAAATGATTCCTGTTGCTTGGCAACAGGTGGCTGCAGAGATCTGGCTTTCTGACATCGCATTAGGGGCCACTCTGAATCATCTGGGGAGGGGACATGAGAGGGAGGAACCCCCTACCCGCCGCCAGCTTTCCTGCGGTTAACCACACCCTCAGCTATTTTTAAGCAACTACTGAAGCCTGCCACATATGTCATCATGTTTTTCACACGTGCCGCCACCTTTGACAGAAACAGTGAATTTGCAGCACATTTTCTGGGAAATGCAGTCCATGCATCCTGCTCCATTTACATTTACCCTCCAAGCAGAACTGTGTTGGAGTAGCCGGCTTTTTGAAAGCTCCCGCAGAGATGGGCTTTCCCATCAGCCAACTGACATAGAAAATCTACCTGTTCGGGCTTTCTTCTAAACTAAGGATTCAGACCAATTTCTGCTTTGGGATAAACACATTTCCTAACTGCATGCTGAGGGGAGCCTTGGCAGGGTCACCCATCTTTGTTGTCAAAACGTAACTTTATCCAGCTCAAAATAATACTCTCCTAGAGTCCCAAGGGGAGTAAAGATAGAGCCTCTGTATGTTAGACCAGCAGCTGCTTTTCCCTGGCTCGGTGGTCAGCGTGACTCCCTGGGACTCTGCCCAAGAGCATCCCCGGAGGGAGTTCCCTTCACGGCTCAGCAGTTAATGAACCCGACTGGGTCCATGAGGATGCGGGTTCAATCCCTGGCCTCGCTCAGTGGGTTAAGGATCTGGCATCGCTGTGAGCTTGTGTGGTGTAGGTTGCAGATGAGGCTCAGATACTGTGTTGCTGTGACTGTGGTGTGGGCTGGCAGCTACAGCTCCGATTCGACCCCTAGCCTGGGAACTTCCATATGTTTGGGGTGCGGCCCTAAAAAGCCAAAAAAAAAAAAAAAAAAAAAAAGGAGCAACTCTGGAGCTGTGGAGAGACTGGGCTTCAAGACAGGATGCCACAGCACAGAGCCCTGAGTCTGCTGGGCCTTTCCCTGGCCATTCATGGTTTTGACATGTCCTATATTTTAAGAGGCTACATTTTCTTTTAGCTTTCTGAGTGCTTCCATTTCTCTGCTTTAGCAGCACCACATTACTTTAATTAATACTATTTGTTAAACACATATTTCTTTACATAGACCATATTCCAGGGACTGTTGTGGGCCACAGGAATGACATAACTGCCCATCTGGAGCTTACATTCTAAAGTTTTAATGCAGGGTGTGATAAATAATAAATAATCATACAGCAAAATAAGCTGTAACCCTCAAAAAAGAGTCTGTCCTATGTGCAGGATGTGGCACCAACATCGTTTGAGCACTAATTCAGATAGGTGCTTAGTCAGTCAAAGTCTCAGGGAAATCCTCTGAGAGATGTGTTATTAGCTCCACTTGACAAACAAGCAAACTGAAGAGATCACACGGCCCCCAAATGACAGAGCCCAAATGCCAACCTGTGTCTGCGAGACAAACTCGTGATCGTTCACCTTCACGGTCTCTCCCCTGCAGCAAGGGAGACCCGGGACTGCATGTCTTAAAGCTCTTACAAGCATTTTCTTTGAGTCCCAGTTGCTCAGCTTGAAAGCAATTTTAAACATTCACAAGAAAGCCCATCACAAAAGAGGTGTTGTTGCACATTGATGTCACTCGGTCTCAACATGAGGAACCCAGAGCTTCAGGGGCCTCCTCTGCATTACGCTCCCCTGTTTTCCCTGAAAACATCTACCTATATCCATCTCTGGATGCAGGACTAGAGACTGAATGCTATTAGGATCTTCAGGTCGCGCATCAAATTCCCAGCCAGTAGATGAAGATAAGGAACTCCTTTCAGGGACCTGCTGCCTTCCTGGATACTAAGTGAAACGCACAAATTCTTGCTTTTCCAATAGAGCTGTCTTCCAGAACTTACCAGGATGACATGGTGAATCCTAGATAATGCCCTGCATTGACTGAGCTGAGCTTTCTTACTCTAGGAACATGGGTTGTTGGGCAACAAATGCAGCAGAGGCGTCACTGGATGAAAGCAAACGCCTGGGTTAAAACTCATCCCTCCCACTTGCTAGTTACATGTTCTTGAACCAGAAGCATAACTTTGTTTTTGTTTTATTTTCTCTCTCTCTTCTTCTTCTTCCTTTTTTTTCATTTTATAGCCACACTGCAACACATGGAGGTTCCCAGGCCAGGAGTCAAACCGAGCGGCAGCTGCCGGTCTACACCACAGTCACAACAATGCTGGATCCTTAACTCCTTAAGCGAGGCCAGGAATTTAACCCTCATCCTCACGTACACTAGTCGGGCTCTTAACCTGCTGAACCACAATGGGAATTCCGGAAGCATAATTTCTTTGAACTTCAAATCCTGTCCATAAAATCAAGAGCAGACCATTTACTTCACAAGGTCGTTAAAAAGAGAAAAGAAAGGAGGAGATCTTAATGTGATTTATGTTTCACCACAGGTATACTTCATTTTACAGTACTTCACAGATACTGTGTTTTTTGTTTGTTTGTTTTTTGTTTTTGTGTTTTTTTAACATATCAAAAGTTTGTGACAACCCTGAATGGAACAAGGCTATGAGTTCCACTTTTCCAAGTGCATTATTTTGAAATTAAGATATATACATTTTTTATTTAGATATAGTGGTATTGCACACTTAAGAGATGACAATGTAGTATAAATGTAACTTTTATATGCTCTGAGAACCCCCCCTCAAATCCATGTGATTTGCTTTATTTTCAACATTATTGCAGGGGTTTGGAACTGAACTCACGGATCTCTGAGGTCTGCCTAAGTACTAAAAGGCCTTTATACATTACGGTGTATTTTTAAAAACTCAGAGGTAACCTTATTTTTAACTTTCTTCTCATTGAAATTGAGAACAAAGTATGTAATATAAACCTTATTAATAATCTATTTCTGGGAAGGAAAAAAACCTGCAAGATTACTATTATATCTGTGGTCCCTCGAAGCGAGGTCCCTTACATGCACGTGAGGGTCCACCATCCTGTGGGTAGTAGCCACCCGGGGATTCTCGGAAATAAGGGAATTTTCCTCTTTAATAGCCAAGGTTCTGTGTCATTAATCCTTCATTGTTTAAAAGCTCAGTCCTTGTGACGACATCATTGGCTCATCTTTCCAGCCATTTTATAAATGAACACACTGAGACTAAAAGAATTGAAAAAAAGGATACCACCAGGAAAGCTGTTTGAATAATCTCCGTTCCTATAAGTATCACCTAGACATTGATCCAACTTAATAATATTTACCCCTCCCCACCCCAAAGCTGAAGAGTGACTGTTCGGAGCGAGCATGTGGGGAATAGCGATTAGTGAGAGAGGCAGGAAAACGTTAAATACAAGTAGCTGAGAGGAAATGACATAGCCTTTCTGTGCCTTATCCTTGGGTGCCTTTGAGAGCCTGTCTGCGGCCAGGAGGCTCAGGAAACCCCAGAGCTGCTATGTGCCTTCGCCTCTGGGCTGTTTTGTTTTTCATTCCTGTTCATTAAGGAGATCTTTTTCATCAGCCTTATCACTCTTTCTTGGCTCTGGATCAGGTTGAGTCAGACCTGGAACACTTACTTTCACGAAGACTAACCAATCTTTTGTCTAGACACATACGTCTCCAACCAAAGCCTGCTGACCAGGGTCAAGGGAGAGGCGGCCCAACACGCACGTTCTCTTGGATGACAGAACGTTTCGGGCAGAGGGCTGAGAGTAGCGGAGACAGGGAAAGTGGGAGAGGGGACTGGGAATAGACCGACAGCACATAAAGTGGGCAACTGAAGGCATTTTGAACTCTCTTAATTTGAAAAGAATAAGGCGGGGGGGGGGGGTTCCTGTCATGGCTCAGTGGTTAATGAATCCGATTAAGAACCATGAGGTTGCGGGTTCGATCCCTGGCCTTGCTCAGTGGGTTAAGGATCCGGCGTTACCATGAGCTGTGGTGTAGGTCGCAAATGCTGGCTTGGATCTGGCCTTGCTGTGGCTGTGGCGAAGGCCGGCGGCTACAGCTCCTGTTAGACCCCTAGCCTGGGAACCTCTATATGCTGTGGGTGCGGCCCTAAAAAAGACAAAAAGACCAAAAAAAAAAAAAAAAAAGAATAAGAGGGACCAGTCTGGAACATCCCTGGAAGGGTTTATAGATCCAGACCTGGACTAGTTTCAAAGGCCCCAGGGCCTTTGCTCATCCTGTACCCTCTGAATGGACCACTTTCTACCCTTCATCTCTACTTCCTTTCCCCTGGCCAACATTTATTTATTCTTCAAGACTTACACGTAAAGTCACTTCCTCAGGAAAGCTTTCCTCAGCCCCACAGGCTAGGGAGGTATGCTCATCACACCCTGTACTTTGCCGGCCTAACTCTCACCGGCACTGTAATTAAATTATGATGTATGTGTGGCTTTCGGAAAATGACCACCCATATTCATCAGCTGTGAGTTTTGGAAATTACCTTATAATTTTTAGGCAGCAGTACTACCCATCAAAAATGATGTGTGTAATTGTTACTAAACTAACAATGAATTCCTCACTAGATTTTTAAGCTCCTGAAGGACAGGGACTGTTTAGGTCTATATATGATTGGATACCCAGTGCCTTATGCTGTGCTTGACACGTAGATGGAAGTCAAAATATGTGCCAAATAAACAAATGAGTATATATATGAGATTGTCCATAAGAGGCTCTGGGAACAAGAGAGAATGTTCCAGGGGAAAATCACCCAGAAAATAGTTCATGCTAGTTTAGCCCAGGCAAGAAATACCTGGGTGTCTCCATTTCAGCTGCCCAGGAGTTCCACATCATGCAGCATTCCTGCCCCCAGAACCCCTCTTCAACCTGTTCCATGGATGCCTTTACAAGCAGGGAGAAAAGAAACCGAGAGGCCAGCTCCCCAGCTGTATTTTCCATCTCCCTAAAAAGTGGTCTTTGGTCACTTCAGAGAAATTTGAAATTGACATTTGAAAAGCAGCTCATTGTTAGAGAAAAGATGATCAAGCAGGGAATCAGACTATGGTCTTGGTACTCTGATTCATCTTCTCGGTAGTGTATACTGCATTAAGCCTCTTTCCAAGAAGTCCTATCACTCAGCAGATAAGACTATGCATGTCTGTGTAGGTCAAGGCCCCTTGGAGATGCCCTTGACTCTGTGGAGGTGGGGAAGACTCATTAGTATCTTTCGTAAGCCCAGTATCTATCACGGTGTCTTAGGTACAAAATAATCACTGATGAAATGGATAAATGTGGCAACTCAAGATCTCCTTGAAATGTCCTCCATGAAACCTCAAGCATCCCCCCATGAGTCCACCTATAATGGCATGAGTCCCTCCTTGGGAAAAAGCCTGAAAAAATGGCTTTCAAGGGCTCACCTTGTTGCAGCCTGTTTCTCCTTCCACCCCCCCACCCCAAGCTCAGTAAGCCTCCTCCATCCTGCTCTCTCCTGCTAAGGCCTCCTTGAAACACCCTCTCTTTTTACCCTTCACAGGGGTCTCCGAGGACTGCCTCTTTTTCTGCACAGTGCCCTCTGCCAGAGACCTTTCAGATGACTATAGTTTCCTGGTCACAAGTAGTCCCCCATTTCTAACATCCTCTTGGGTAGTCATCTGTATAAAGAAAGCAAGTCATTTCAAGTGTACATTTCCATCAACAGATGGTCAGAGTCAGGAATCTGGGGATCTTTCACAAGCTCAGTTGAAGCATTTAATAGGATCCCACATTATAAGATGCTTCTTCAAGCCTGTTAGTTTGACCAGCATTCTTAGCCTACACATCAGTATCCAAGCAGTGAGGCAGCCAAGAACCCTGAGCATAGGTGAACTTCGCAAATACACTGCTAGCGCTGTAGTGACACCTTTTGGTTTTCAATATGTGTTTACTTGATTCTCTTGAATGTCTCCACTTACTTTAAGGCTGCGTCTGTGGCGTTTCATGCCACTGGTTGTGCTTCCATATAAATAAGCAAGCTGAGATAATCTAGGCCAGTCTCCCCAACCATTAGAGTTCAAAGGTCAAGAAGTATTCAGGGACCTTAGAGAAAAACCGTCTAGTTGGGCAAATATGGGCCAGATCCTGTGAATGAACTCCTCTCAGAATACTGCTCAGCACTTGGACCAATGGCCTCCTGGCTGATACCTTCATACTTTGAAAGAGTAAGAACAAACATGAAAAGAAAGTATGCACTGTGTTAACAGTCTTTGGGAGAATTCGCCACCAGCATTGGGGGAGAGGGGTTCTTTTTTCTTCATTCAGCATAATTCTTTTTAATGCCAAAAATGTATTCAGCACTATTTAAAAAAAAAAAAAAAAACACCACAGTACTGTCCTCAACCATTGGGTCTGTCCTCCAGTACAATGACCTACACTGAACGTTCAGAGGGAACGGCTAATATTACTATAATCCAGCTTCCTGCCTCCAGAGAACATTGAGTGTGTTGTCATTTCCCCTACCCTTCATGGAAGGAATGTCAAAAGAGAACAGGCGGCTCCTCAGATAGGTGACCCACTATATACAACCCCCCAGTGTCCGCCCCATCAGCAGGAACCGGTACCGCACTTCATCCGGGTTCTGTGAACAGCAGCCACACACCATCCAGCTAAGTCAGCCCAGATGGGAGTGTCTCCTTCAGCCCTGTCTCCCTGTTGATTCCCGGGATGAATGGAAATACACATGAAAGTCCTAAGGGAGCCTCGTGTAGAAGAGAGCTGGGGAACGTGAGTTCTCCTAGCCTGGCTTCAGCGTGTCCAGGAGGAATCGCTCTCCCTGCCCTGGTGGACCACGTGACCTCATATGCCAAGTCTTCCCTTCATTCCCAGGAGCCACGACAGAGGGACAGGCTGGCGTGACCACAGTCCACACGGTGACAGGTAGAGGAGCCAGGAGACAATCATGGAGGGAGGCAGGGAAGACCAAGGAAGCACCTCTCATGCACTTAAACAGCAGACACTGGGCTGGCCACGTGATAGACCTGACCACATTTACCCTTTAGAAGGATCTCAAGTAAGGTTTATCTGTATTTTGCACATGAGGAGATTGAGTTTTAGAGAAACCAAGTAACTTTCCCTAGTTTACCAAAATAGAATGTGAGTGAGGATTTTAGCCTTAGTCTTTCTGTCAGAGCCTTTGTTTTCCCCTCTAATATTTACTGAAGAAAATGAGACCAGGCCTCAAAAGACATTTTTTAAACCTGTGTTCCAAACTCAAGAGGCCTGGGAAAGAACCAAATTGGAAGAGCCTGTTGGTTGTTGACCCCAGATTTCTCCCAGGCATCCTGACTGGGCACCAACATGTCACCACAGACCTGTAACGCTCCAGAAACTAAAGTTCAAGTCTGACAGAGAAAATGGCCTTAAAAATATGGTAGTGGTACAAAGGCAAAATAAAAACTCAGTCTCTTTTTCAAACATCTTTACGACTTTTTCTTTAGTATGGAGTGTGTGTATAGAAGTGTGTGCGTGTGTTGTGCGTGTGTGAAAGAGAGACAGAGAGAGAGAGAGTTGAGAGCGGCGTTACAATGCCAACATTCTCAGTAGTGCTGGGAACCCAAACAGCCTTAGGTCATTGCCTGAGAACTAGAAAAGCAAGCTGACAGACGATAACCATAAACATAGCCCCTTTTAAAGCTGATGTTGCCAGTGTCCCTGGGAGAATACAAAACATAAAATCAAACAAAAACCATGGTTTGACAACCATTCTGACTTTTAAAAGGATTAAATAAACAAGAGTGGGGGGGTCACAGAAAGGAATGGTCATTTTTGGAGTTTTAGGATCAGCTGGACACAGTTTGAGATAGTTTAGCGGGACTCAGGGAGGGCTGGACACTGGCAAATTGGGTGGGAAAAGATAGTTTACCTTGTCCCCGTGGATTCTGCAGGAGTGGAACTCTTTTTAAAAGTTATTTATTCCTCGTTATTGGTGGGCGTGGTGGGGAGCCACATATGAGAGCTAGGGCATTGGGATAAGAGTTTTGTGTGTACGTTTCCATTCCCCAAGTCCCTGCGTGGAGGGTGCTACTGGTTAGCTGCCCATGTGGAGAGGGCAGGTCCCTGCTGTGCCGGCTGACCCTCCCAGTTCACATTAGAGAGCGTCTGACCAAGGCCTGGGACTCAAGGCCACAGAGGGGCCGTTGAGAAACTGTCCAAAGGCAACTTTTGTTCCCTCGTGGACTTGGCAAGCTCTGAGGGTCAACATCTCAGCGTGACCCAAAGACTACAGCTTCCTCCATGAACTTTCATTCCCCTTTCCCTGACTCCCTCCTCCTACCAGCCAAAAACCAGCCCAGTTCCATCTCCTACAGCAAAGAATTCCTTTTATTGAAAGTAGCCACACTTTCCTACCATATACGGCTTGGGAGAAGAAAGGCGGGAAGGAAAGCCCCTCGAATATTTGCTGTGTTCACTCTCAAAGGGGCACCCTGTTTGCACAGGGGCTTATCTTGTGTCCACACACTCTATTTTCTCTGGGTCTGAAGTGGGAGTTTGATGAGGTGATGCTGGATCCCTTCAGTAGCGCACACAGTAATGATTCTCTGTGAGGACCTGGGACAAAATTAAGTTTAGAAAAACAGGGGCTCCCAAGACACCTCTGAAAGAAGAGGGCTGGACAGGTTGAAGGAACAAAGTGTTGTAAATTTTCTCTTCGGATGTGAAAGTAAAACAACAGGGAAGAAAAGTACACTCTACCTTAGGATGCTGGTCTATGCAAACAGTGGGAATAACACATCAAACCGAAGCCCACGAGCCTCCTTCCCCAGAGGAAGCTCCTAGATCCATCTCCCCTCCCCCCATCCTTTTCCTTTTCAACCTATAGGGAATGAACACACAGAATGTATTCAATGAAGACTTGGTGAATTCAAAGGAACTGAAATCAAAGCCTGGGCACACATTTCCAAGAGGAAAATAAACATCTCATTCCTCCTTCCAAAAACCACAGGAACACTTTACTACACAAGCACCTCAGAAAGCACGTACAGCAATCCCCCAGTACTGTGGCAGGGTTCTCCGGTTTGGCTAAATTCTCAACGGGTGTGCCTCGTTCCTGTCAGGATTTGCTAAATCAAAGTGAAAGCAGAAAAATTGCCCAACGATTTCTGCTGCTTCCCTTGCAGGGAAAAGGCCAAAACATAATCCTTGACTTCCCACTTTGGAAAGCATATATTAAAATTGTCACTATGAACGCAGAGAAGATGCCCAAAGCTTTGAACTCTGTCCTGTGCTCAGTGTCTGCCACACGGCCACTGGAAGTAATATTTAAAAATTTTAAGAGTTCTGTAAGGAAGAAATAAACTTATAATTCAGGTTGTGTTATCTTGAGTAAACCTACTTTTCTCCAAAACACTTCCACAACACCTAGGAGCCAGGACTCCTACCACAAGCTCCTGCCTTGCCCTTCCTGATGTCAGAGAGCATTTCTAGCAAAGGACTCATCTGGTCCTATGCCCAGTTGGCATTTACCTCTCTTAACTTAACAGTAAGATCATTAAAAGGGAGTAGTTTTAAAAGTCGAGGTCAGCAAAGTACAGTCCACAGGCCTCATCCAGTCTGTCCTGTTTTGTTTTGTTTTTTCTTCTTATGGCCATACCTGCAGCATATGGAAGTTCCCAGGCCAGGAGGTGAATCAGAGCTACAGCTGCCAGCCTGCACCACAGCCACAGCAATGCCAGATCCCAAGCTGCATCTACGACCTAGGCTTTAGCTCGTGGCAACGCTGGATCCTTAACCTACTGAGTGAAGCCAGGGATCGAATCTGCCTCCTCATGGACACTATGTCGGGTTCTTAACATGCTGAGCCACAAGGGCCACTCCTGTCATGTTTTTGTAAATAAAGTTTCACCAGCACTTGGCCCCGGCCATTCACTTACACATTGTCTATGGTTCTTTACAGGCTGCAACAACAGGGTTTCAACAGAGAACCTCCTAGCCCCACAAAGCCTCAAAGACTTACTATCCGGTCTTTTCCAGTAATAGTTTGCCAGCCTCTTCCCAAAACTCTTCCACACAACTTATTTTCAAGCAGTGGTCTCTGGCTATTTACCTAAATATGATATATCTCATGCCAGGGAAGTACTTAAAATTGCAACTGCTTTTTATAGAAACAGAACATTTTTATAATAGAGGAAAGAGATGTATTACCAATTCTAAAGTCAATACACAGAACACAGTTTTAAAGGGCAGCTCACATTTTTTGGTCAGAAAGGGAGACTGAACTCTCTCCTGCCTACATATGCTATGTTGGGTGAGCCTTGGAGGAGGCTCTGAAGCAGAAAATTTCCATGGAAAGGCTGTTATTATAGATGGTAAAACAGGCCCCAGGCTTACCTAAGTCATATTTTGGATTCTATATATCAGTGATATCATATGGTTTCTATTTCTGACTTACTTCACATAGCATGATAATCTCTAGGCCCATCCCTATCACTATGAATGGTAGTAATTCATTCTTTTTTATGGCTGAGTTGTATTCCATAGTAAAGAAAGAGAGAGTATGTGTGTATGTGTGTAAGTGTGTGTGTGTGTGTGTGTGTGTGTGTATACACATATAAATATATAAACTGAGTCACTTTGTTGCATAGTAGAAATTGGCACAACATTGTAAATCAACTATACTCTAGTTTTAAGAATTAAAAAAATAGGCCCCAGGCACAGGTGTGGTCAGGTATGTGGTAAGCCCCCTTAGAGCAGTGGTATGAAGACACATACCTGCTTTACTGAGTCCCTTTGGCAGAGCCAGGTGCTGCTTTGCCACTCAGACTCCAGCAACCCACATCCATGGGCACTTTCACAAGGATTAAGGACAACTGATGGGACAGAACCCAAACCTGGGAGGCTAAGCATAAGCTGGGCTGGTAGAGAAGCCCTTCAGCGTCTGAGACCCAGTCTCCTTCCGTCTTGTTGTTCTGTCATCCCTACTCTTCTGTCCTCCTTTGTAAGACCCAAGGTGACGCCCACTTCGCCTGCATTCAGTCTCATGGGACAGGGGCAGGGGAAGGAAGAGACGGCCGAAGCCAAATACATGTCAGTCATGGGCAGTAGCCCCCCTCCCCAAATTCAAGCATTCTAATGACTGAAGGACTAGAATCAGGAGACGACTAGCATTTTCTTCTAAAGTGAAAAGACACAGCCTCAGGATGAGTGAGTCTAAGATCATTTCTTGAGGGCAGTCGTGATCTTAGAGAGAAAGTAACAACTTCTCTAAAGGGAGAAAGGAGGCACCATCATATTTGGAGAAAATATAAAGAAGACAACGGGGCCTGATAATAAACTTCCCGGAACTTCTGCCCCCATAGAGTTTGTCTCAAAATTCATACAGTTCCTAGACTGGTTTCAGACCTTACTGCCAAAACCCGGGCCGTGTCTGGCGAGGGCTGCCAGCCATCGTGTGATATCCTGTTGTGAGACTGTAATACAGAAGTACAATGCAAAGCAGAACAACCAGGAAACTCACTTCCAAAGCCATCCGTGCAGGGTAAGGGCATGGCTACTGCTGCAGCCAGATCTCTTTGAGAGCCTATCCAGCCTGTAAATGGAAAACAACAGGAAAGTGGTGGGCAGACAGGCCCCCCACCACACCCAGTACTTAGCAAATCTGCCCCAGACAGAAAAGAGAAAAATAAATCAATGCCAACACCTGTGACTATGAAAGAGGTACAAGCTGACCCCGTGTTCCGTTTCTTTCAGGTCTTCTCCAAGTCACTGCCTGTCATTTTGTAGGTTTAGTTGTCAAGATGTACAGAGGCAGTGCTTAAGCCATACCAAAAAGAAAAAGAAAACAGAAAAAGATCCAAAAAGTGAAGTCCATCTTCGCCAAAAGGAGTTGCTCTGTCATTTGTGGCAAAGGGCTCTGATGCTGCTGGTGCCATCCAAGTAGAAAAGAGAAAACAAACAGTTCAATTTAAAAAAATAGGCAGAGGAACTGAAAAGACATTTCTCCAGAGAAGACCTACAGGTGGCCAACGGGCACATAAAAAGATGCCCATCATAGCTAATCATCAGAAAAATGCAAATCACAACCATAAGGAGCTATCTATCACCTTACACCTGTTAGAACAGCTATTATCAAAAAGACAAGAGACATTGAGTTTTGATGAGGATGTGGAAAAAAGGCAACCCTTGTGCACTGTTGATGGGAATGTAAATTGGCACAGGCACTACAGAAAACAGAATAGAGGTTCCTCAAGAAATTGTAAATAGAACTACCATATGTATGATTCAGCAAGTCCATTCCTAGGCATTTATCCAAAGGAAACAACACCAACTCAAAAAGATATCTGCATCCCTCTGTACATTCACTGCAGCATCATTTACAATAGCCAAGACAAGGAAGCAACCTAAGTGCAAGCTGATGGATAAATGGACTAAAAATACGTTTTATGCATATTTAAAATATATCTATATGGAATATATTTATAATGGAAGGTATATAATGGAATATTACTCAGTCATAAAAAGAAGGAAATCTTGCCATTTGTGACCAGACAGAAGGACTTTGAGAGTACTATGCTAAGTGAAAGACAGGTACTGCATGATCTCATTTATATATTTACATATATCTAAAAAAACAAAACTCATAGAAACAGAGAGTAAGGGAGGTTGGGAGAAATGGG
Organism: Catagonus wagneri; assembly: GCA_004024745.2. Classification (NCBI taxonomy): domain Eukaryota; kingdom Metazoa; phylum Chordata; class Mammalia; order Artiodactyla; family Tayassuidae; genus Catagonus; species Catagonus wagneri. Next base: position 3,090,925 of record PVHT020001751.1, read on the forward strand.
TAAAAGTGGTCAAAAGGTACAGACTTCCCACTGTAAGATAAATAAGTCCTGGGGGATGTAATGTACAGCATGGTAACTAGTGTTAACAACAATACATATCTGCAAGTTGCTTCGGAGAATATATTTAAAAGTTCTTATCACAAGAAAAATACTTATAAATATGTGAGATGCTGGATGTTTACTAAATTTCTTGTGATCATTTCAGAGTTGGTGCATATAGCAAATCATTATGTTAAAAAACACCTTCAATTAATATAATGTTATATGTCAATTATTTCTCAATAAAACTGGGGGTGGGGAAGAACAGAAAAATACAAAGATGATATGGATTCAAAAAGACAGAAGAACTTCTTATCCAGCTTTTCCCCCCTTTGCCACTTACAGGGAGGAGCCCAATTTCATAGCTCCTAAGAGGAGGTCTACAGGAAAGAAGGAGGGCACAGTTAAGACCCCCTCTTCCCAGGTGGCCTGTGGTCCTAGCCTCGTCATGCTGGCTTCCCCGGTAGCTGCGGTGTATTCAATGGTGTGGCTCTTGATGTCTCCACAGCACTCATCAGCCACCAAGTCCAAAGCAAAGATGGTCCAACAAGGCAGAGATGGCGTCCATCAACTATGACAGCTCAGAAGCCAGAACCACAGCAGTCCTTGATTGAATCTTGACGTTTGCGCTTAATTCTCACCCAAGTTTCCTTTTAGCCTCCACTGCCCTATTTTTGGCATGCTTCGCTGAGGAATCCCCAGACTGCTTATCAAGCATTTCACCCCATGCTTCCTACACCAGCACTGCCTCAGTCCAGACTTTCTCCACATCTCCTGGTACTAAAATTCACTCTCTGTGCCTTTCATTTTACCACAGGAAAAGGGTCAGTGTTAGAAAGGTGCCGATAAAACACTTCCCTGAATAACTCTTGGGTCAAATAGGAAATCAAATTTGCAGTTGTAGGGTTTTTAGGAAAAAAAATAGTGATATTGATAAAACTAAATACCAAAATGCATAGTATGCAGCTAAAATTAATTCAAAGAAAAAACTGTGGGTTTTATAAATACCTTAAATGTTTTACAAGAAAGAATGAAAATAAATAAGCTGAGAAGAAAATGGGAGAAAATATTAATAAATAATTCAGGAAAGAAAAAAGGAATATGAGTATAGCTAAGAAAAATATTAATAGTATAACAGAATACTCATATAACTCTATGATAATACATCTAAAAGTATCAATGTATTAGAAAATTTTGTAAAACACTTGAATGAAAAAAAAACTCATCAAGACATATTCAACTAATATGCTAATTGAAATTGGAAAGAAGAGAAGACAAAAAAGAATACTATACTAAAAATCACCAGCCCTAGGGAGTTCCCTTCATGGCTCAATGCTTAATGAACCCGACTAGGATCCATGAGGATGCGGGTTTGATCCCTGGCCTCCTTCACTGGGTTGAGGATCTGGCGTTGCCATGAGCTGCGGTGTAGGTCACAGACACAGCTCAGATCTGTCATTGCTGTGACTGTGGTATAGGCCAGTGACTACAGCTCCGATTCGACCCCTAGCCTGGGAACCTCCATATGATGCATATGTGGCCCTAAAAAGGCAAAAAAAAGCAAAAAAACAAAAAAAACACAGTCCTAATTTTAAGAAATTAATAGAAGTCTAATATCCAAAACCTAACAAAATCAACACACACGAACGCATGCACACATATACGTACTACATATACACTCTACACATATTAATATCCTGTTTAATATACAGAGATCATAAATATAATGTATGTCAACATGATCCAGCTAAGTATTAAAGGAATAATTCAAAATGACCAAGTAAGTTTTATTCCAAGAAGACAAAAATCATTCAGTACTAAGAACTATATTAGTATAATTCACTAAGAGACTAAATGAAAACAGATGACCATCTCAAAAGATGCCTGAAGGGCACTGACAAAAAGTAACTTTCATTCTTTCATTTTAAAAAATCATAGTTAAGCTGGAAAAAAACATTTCATTAAAATGACAACAATTCTATCTACTGACAACCAATAGTCAGTTTCATAACTAGGGCTCAAATATTTGAGGTACTCCCCTCAAGATCAGGAATAAGACACGGATATCTGCCATCACCACCATCATTTTACATTGTTACAGAAGCTCTGCTCTGTATAACTGGACAAAAACATATTATAAAATGAGATATTAATATTGGAAAGAAGGATGTAAAACATTCTTAGCAAAAGACATGATTATTCATTTGTAAAACTCATGAGACTCAACTGAGAGACCATTACAATCAACAAGATTTCCTGCAGGTGGCCAGCTATAAGAGAGAACAAATGCAATGGCGCCTAGCACAAAATAAAGCAGAAAAATTAATAAAAATAGTAATAAACTAAGAAATATATACATCAAGAGATTTAAGTATCTACACTTCAAAAAAAGAAGCTGCAAATTACTGAAGGCAATAAAATAATTAAATATTTGCATAAATATACAATACACATAGATGGAAAAACTTAAAGTAATGCCCAGTATTTATAAGCTGATCAACAAATATTATACAATTCCATCCAAACCCCACCAAGTATTTCTTGCACTTGTTGTTGTTTTGAAGTGTTTTTTGTTGCTGCTGCTCTTGTTTTTATTACTGTTGAATTTTTGAAATGAATATGAAGTTCATTTGAATATATATGTGGTAATTAAAATTTTATGGAAAAAGAAGAGTAATGAGGGAGGATTTACACATGGTATAACCTGCAATAATAATATAATATTAAAACAATAACATGCAATTAGTTATAATGCAATTAGTTATAATGTAGGTGCATGGCACGGAAAATTATTTCATTCTCAAGGAGATCCCATTCTTTTAAGGGAAGCAGACATAAAAATGAGCAAGTCTGTTAAAGTACGATACCATTTCTACTAAAATTATGAATACAAACAGCTCTAGCGATCCAGGGAGGGATTTTCTACGCTCCTTCTGGGGGGGCTGGGATGCCCTGCAGAAGAGTTGACCTATAAGCTGGTCTATGATGGGAGCTCACTGGTAGTGAAGGGTGGCAGGGCTTAGCCATGCATATAGAGGAATCCAACAACAGGTTGCTTTGAAGAAACTCTAAAGGCTATGCAGCTAAAATGGGAATCTGTAGCCCAACTGTGAAGGGATTTGACTACCTTTGGGAGGCAGGGATCCAGGAGGTTAAAAGATTTTAAGTAAATTTAGATTCCCAGGGTCCACATTTGGAAGTTGTGATTTGCTTTGCAGTTGATTCAGGGTCACAACCAAGGTTTCAGTTCTCTGTTTTAAGCTATATGTAGCTACTAAATCAAAGGTGTTATGTGATCCTGCCTATGGTTCAGAAAAAAATTACTCTGGCAGTTGTATGGGGGTGTGTTGGAGGAAAAGACACTGGAAACTGTAGAGGAAACTAAGTCTCAAAGAGGAGAACATACTCATCTAAGCTGGTACCACCAGCTAATGGCAGAGCCATGGATCTCCAACTCACCATTCAGTGCCCCTGCCCCACACCACAGAGTCAGAGGAATCTCTAAATGATGGCAGACAGAGTCTAAGGTATATCACATGCAGAAAGCAACAAGTACCCATGGGCCTGAGAAGACAGACCCAGACCACCTCTCACTGCAAAATAATCCTCGTCGATACTTTTATCCACACTTTCTACAAAGAGGACAAGTACGAAAAAGTACAAGGAAGTTTGTAGCGTGAAGACATCTGGAGACACTATACAGGATCCTCATACTTACATAGCGGGATGCACAAAATAGGATTCCTCAAAATGACGTGAGGAATTTATCTGTGTTCGGAGAGTACAAGGGCAAGACAGATGTGGATCTCTAGACTGGTTTTTTTCTTCTTTCTTCTAAGAATGCTGGGTTACTCAAGTAAAAGACTGTGTGTGTGTGTGTGTGTGTGTGTGTGTGTGTGTGTGTGGTCCATGCACCTTTGGGATTCCTGATGTTATTAGAAAAGTGCTTAAGAGTTCCCACTGTGGCTCAGCAGGTTAAGAACGCAGCATAATATCGATGAGAATGCAGGTCCAATCCCTGGCCTCACTCACTGGATTAAGGATCTGGCCTTACTGCAAGCTGAGTGCAGGTCACAGATGCGGCTTGAATCTGGTGTTGCTATGGCTGTGGTGAAGGCCAGCAGCTACAGCTCCTGTTAGACCCCTAGCCTGGGAACCTCCATATGCCGCGGGGGCGGCCCTAGATAAGGCGAAAAGACAAAAAAAAAAAAAAAATAAGAGAGAGGAAAACAGGCTGTCCCTTTTGACCTCTCTTTTAATATTCAATATTTAAGAACTAAGTATTTCCCAAAGTGATGTTGATGGCAACTGCTAAACAAAGTCAGAGAAAATATAAGAACAGTGATCCCAAGGTGACCCTAGACCTAGACCCATATTCATCTCCCAGGCTCAGACTTGAATCTCAGGGAGCAGATGAATAATTTTACTCTGAGGATGTGTGGTTAGTGCCAACCTGGGTCTAGAAAAAAAACAGGAAACATCAAACATCCCTTGAATCTCTATAACTGGGAATCTGGATCTAAAGCACTATGACAGCCAAGTGTCCGAAAGAACTTTAAAACGCAGAGACATAGTGTACAAGGTCAGTCAGGAGCCCAGCTTAATCCTATCTGCCCATTTTGTTGACATGTCAGGTCTCAGTGGAGAGGACATATCCTGCCTTCCCAGTGGACTGCGTGCCAAAAGCATGGTGCTCATTCTCAGCTTTGGGTGCGAGTTCCAGCAGGAGCGTAAAACTCCATTAAGACGAACCGCTGCTGCCGGGACTCTGCAAGAACTGGAAAGCTTGTGTGCTTCCACCTTTAGGTTTGTGGTTTCTCTCACACTCTCTCTCAGCAGAGCTGCACAAAGAACTTTCTGCTGAGAATGGCCCCTTATTTCAGAGCCCTGATCTAAAGGGGCAAGAGAGATATGGCAGAAATAAGTGGAGAACAACCATGTGTAATGGTAGTGCAGAAGAAGAGAGTTCAAACAAGCAGGAACCAAGGAGAAGTGGCACGGACTGGAAGGGAAAGCGCTGTAAACAGCTCCCATGTGGACTGAATGGTCCCTACGTGGAGGTCCTTCACACATTCTCAGCAAACCGGAAATAAGTGTCTTCTTGGGACTTAGAGGCATGGGAGTGAGTTGCCTTCCTGCTGCCTTCTGCTCTTTGCTGTGGTAGAAACAGCCTCCAACTCAGCTTCCTCGCTGAATGTGATCCATCCTTATCCAATTACCTCCATAGCTGGACACCAATCAAGAGACCCAGAACTTGACCCTATCCCTGTCTCACCTCCAAGGGTGGTTTAGCCCTCACATTGCTTGGTTAGTCCAGCTTTCAGTCAAAGTGCATCATGGAACAGCTCACCAAAGCAATCAGAACGCATGCACTCTTTCACAAAGATGGAGAATGAGAGCGAGAGAGAAGAGGCAAGAAATAAGGGTTTTTTTAAATGTTGCCTTCCTTTTGTTTGTTCATATTTTTATAGACTTACTGTGCTTTTCTTAATAAGAAAGAATTTTTAATTTAAAAAAAGTGTTAAAGCTACTAAAGTTGTCTTTATTCTACAGCTAAGAAAATGGTGGATTAACAAGCTTAAATAATTTGCTCCAAAAATGCTCAGCTAGTAAGTAGCGTAATTTAGAAGCCAGAATTTTAGAGCCTGTGTTTTATAATCCCCACTGGGTAACAGCTGACAATCACTGTCATTGGGAACAACTGTGACTAAAGAGAGTGTCTTAGAATAGAAAAATACAAATTATCAGACTCTAAAGAAAACTGAAAATAAAATAGCTCTCTTTTTTCTTTACACACACACACACACACACACACACACACACACACACACACATTCTGTCTCCGTGAACACTATCTTTGCATTGCTCCAATATCTCGATGCCCTTCCTCCAGCATCTTGGCATTACTCTAGTATCTTCGATGCCCTCCCTCTTGAAAAGGACAAGAGGCCCCAGGAGATCTTCTTCTGCTCATGATAAAACCAGCACACTGCAGCCACCCTCCCTGGAGGACATCCTCCTCCCTCTGAATGCTGTTGGTTGATACCTGAAGTTTCCAGAGTGTGTCCTCTGGGTCCTCAGTTCACCAACACACACACCCAAGTGGGTCCCTTAGCTCTTCTGTGGACTATCCTTGCCCAGCCAGATACCAACCCAATACTGCTATGCAAGGATGTCTTAGAGTTTCATGGAGGACCTAATTTTCACCCTCCACTCCATTGTCCTAGGACACAGGCAGTATTCCATGAGAGGCTGGGCTGGAAAAAATGCCACATGATGTATACAGTAGAAGTCACTCGTAACAGAAACAGACTCACAACCTTCAAAAACAAACTTATAGTTACCTTAGGGGAAGGGTGTGGGGGGAGGATGGATTGGGGGCTTGGGAGTGGCATACACACAATGCTGTATATGGAGTGGGTGGTCAATAGGCCCCTGCTATATAGCACAAAGAACTCTACTGTGATAACCTCTATCTTTTATCAAGAAACCATGTCAAACAAACAAACAAATAAATGAAAAACAGTGTTTGACTTCTGTGAAACATTCCCGCAATTCAGTATGGAGATGGTAGTGAGGATTTCTAAGCTTTTAGGCTGTAGTAAGTAAGTTCTGAATGACTCTTTCTTAGCCTTCTGATCATTTGATTTATCAAATGACTTGCCCAAAGTGCATAACGGTAATGTGAGAACAGAGCTGAAAGTTTCTTTAAGTTGCCTAACCTTCTCAATAAGCTTAGAGGAGAAAACTTTAATTTGCATAGTTGGCCAGTACTTGTCTCTACCCCGCAGTCCTCAGCTCATTTCTCCAATGCATTAGTTCAGTTGCGGTGTGCCTGTGAAGCAAAAAACCCTAAATAACAGTGTTGTAAGCAACATGAAATGTTATGTAGGTCTCAGTGTAGAAGGTCCAGAGGTGGTCTGGTCCTCCACAGAGCCAGAGACCCAAGTCCCTTTCAACTTACTACTCCTCTGAGTGGGGCCTCAGCCTGGTGATCCAAGACGGCGGCCGGGACACCACAAGAGGCAGGATGGAGGAAAGGATAAAGAAAAGGGAACCCACGCTATCTATGAAGTTGATCGGAATCTTCTACAGGATATTTCAGCTTATAGCCCATTGAAGAGAACTTAGTAACCTAGCCAAACTTAGGTTCAAGGGAATGGGATGGCCATTCTGAAGACTATATGCACAGTTACTGGTCAGAGGTTCTATTACCATGGGAAAGATCACAAGCAATCTCTTTCATATTATAATTATTACTATAATATTCATATCACAAGGAATTTCAGATTAAGAGATTAGGCTGACTGAAATGCTGGCACTGAATCAGAGGAGTCAGAGGCAGATTCCATGCTGAGAAAGAGAGTGCGGCTGAAACAGAAGAACAAAATTGAAGCAGAGGTGACAGCAGAACATGAGGGAAGGAAAGACGTTGGTAGTGTACTGAAGAATTATTTAGAACCTACCAGATGGCAAACCCTAAGTCCATAGGAATTAAAGCTTGATAGCAATGTAGGCAAAGACAAGTAAATCAATGGACCAAAGGCCAGAAACGCTGCCAGGTATAAATGGAGGAGGATGGATTGTTCAGTAGTTTGAACTCAAAGGGCTAACCATTTAGGAAAAAAATAGAGCACCTCCTCTCATAGCTTGGGTGTTCTAGAAACCCTACCTGAAGCAAGGCTTGAGTGCTATTGCTTTTTGGAAAGTGCAATTTCAGGAGTGAAAAAGTAGGAGGAAAGAGAAATGAGACAAGAAAGGGTGGGAAGTCAACACAAGGTGATGGGGTACTGAGCTGGCTACTGCTTCATGCAAAGACATGGTCCATCACCCATCCATGCAGGAAGTCCACAGACACACTACATTAAAAACAATGCCTCTGAACTGTTCACTGGCAGAACAAAGTGTTTGCCTGTTGATGTCCTTCTGTCTCCTCTTTCCCACTGGCTAAAGTGCTCACTGACTCCCCACCTTGTGCCTTGTACATTGGATATCACAGTATCTATTGAACCGTTTCCAAATAACATGATTCTATAAGCAGAGAAATGAGTTGTTTTCAAAACCTATTTCTTTAGAGATTCATAACAGAGTTTGATTGGCAGCTTCAAAAAAAAAAAATAAAGTTGTTTGTATTGAATTTTCCCTTAAATAGCTATGGCTAACTGCCCAAATGCTGTTAGAGATGTTAGAATTCACATCAAATGCCAAAGGCCCCATCCCTTTAATATTAAGAAATTGAGCCAGTTAAGTGCCTCTGGGTATTCATTTCCACAGCAATTTTCCCTTCATCCCAGAAGTTAGGGTAAGAAGAAAGGGCGAAGGAGCTTTCTTCCACCTCCACCCCCACCCTCCCACCCTGGGCAGGATCACTCCCACCTTCTATTGAGAAATCCGGCTTCGGATCAGAAATATCCATCACTTGAGGCTTATTGAGCAAGAAGCTCCAGGCAGCAGACGCTGTTGAACCTCTTGATGACACTCTAAATTCTCCCGGGCTAGACATGCTTGTCTTCCAATTTTGGTCATGACTGACAAAAGGGAAAATAACTGTAAAAGCCAGAAATATGAAAATACTTCAATACTTCTGAAAGCTGTTCGTTTGGGTTTGACTTCGATTTGAGGCACAAAGTCAAAATCTGAAGTTTAATTTGATCGGAGCATTAAACGAACAGATCCTAGATCAAAATAAAAACGGCCAAGAAGAATTTCCTTTAGTTCTTCACCCACCAGAGGGGAGCTCAAAGCAGCAGGGATTTTCATCTGTTTTGTTAAGTGATTTATCCCAAGTGCCTAAATCAGTGCCTACTACATAGTAGGTACTCAACAAATTATGTAATGAATAAATGAAATCTGTGGCAGGGCATTCCTTCCTCATTTCACTTGGACCTCAAGTGAACAAAAGAATGAATCTCTTGTATGCTGCCATTTTTTTAGATCTAGTTACTTTTTCATTTGAGTTTGAAGATAGCACTACAGCAAAATACTCAGTTTAGAGAAAGAAGGGGCAATCCATCCATTGAACTGAGCCAAGTATTTCTGATATTTCTGAGTCTTTGGTTTGTTAAGATTTGGAAACATACCTCATGATTACTCTTTCCTGTGAAGGTTTTAAGCTTTGTCTTTACATTTTAACAAGCCCAGTTTAAAAGCAAAAGAATTTGCATTTCTTAAACAAGCCAAATACCCTAATTCTAGCTAACTTGGGGTGGGGGTGAAGGAAATCTTTTGGAAGAACACAATTTGGTAGTCTACAAAATTAAAGGAAGTATTAAATAATGAGATTCAGAATGAATGGGGAATTAAGGCAACTCTTAATTGCCAATGAGCATGTAAGGAGCAGAATTAGTGGACAACGTTGCTGGATAGGTCTGCTTGGGGAGAACCAGCTACAAAAGTCACACTATTCAATACTTGAACTCCAGGCTGAAAGGCTAAGGAGGTGTGAGGCTTCTTAAGAAATTCCTACCAATACTGTGTCAAAGGGGAAATGCATACTCCAAAGCAGGGACTATTAGCCTACAGGGGAATCTGACCCTGAATGGGCAAAAACCAACATTCTTTACAACAGCCTTCAATGACCTGGTGACTCCCCCAGTATACAACCTACAATTAAAAAGTGAATCTCACCATGAACATTTCCTACTCAAACAACAAAACAATTGCCCTCCATGAAGCTGAACTCTGATTAACCAGTTCAAATAGCAATCAAGAAAGTCTTGAGGAGGCCAAAGAGATGAAAACAGTCCATGCTGCAAAATTTGGGTTGTGTTGCATGATCCTGAGCAGGAACTGCCCCCTGCCCTGCAATGGAAGAGTTCTGCAGTGTAACAGCAAAGCGCCCTACTTAAACAGCTAGAAACGTCCTTTTAAGAATGGAAATGACCACAGAAGCAGATTCATATATTTCTCTGCTATGGCCTTTTACCTGGCACTTAGTGTTTCTGATGTTTTGAAAATATAGGAAGTTCCTGTCTTGCATGGGGCACAAAACCATAAAAATGACTGTGCAGACTGAAACCCTGTAAAGTAATCTGAATAATCAATGGGAAAAATTAAATGATTCCACCATCTTTAAAGATTTTTGTGGAAATCAAATATACTTTAATTTTTTTTTAAAAAGTTAAAAAAATAATCAAAGAGCTAAAATATTTTTTTGTGTGTGGAGTTCTCTTATGGAGCAATAGGTTAAGGATCTGGCACTGTCACTGCAGTGGCTTAGGTCGCTGCTATGACTTGGGTTCCATAACTGGCCCAGGAACTTCCATATGCTGTGGGCAGGGTCAAAAAAATTTTTGTCAAAACTTTAAAAACTCTTATTATTGGTTATAAATGTACTGGAAGTGAGAAAAATAATAAAACTAATATTTATTTAGTATATCAAAATTTAAAAATTAGAAACCTTGGGAATTAAAATATTTTATTTCTTCATTAAAAAAAAAGCTGTTAACAACAGTTTGATCTGGGCTTGGAGTTTCTGTCGTGGCTCAGTGGTTAACGAATCCAATTAGGAACCATGAGGTTGTGGGTTCGATCCCTGGCCTTGCTCAGTGGGTTAGGGATCCGGCATTGCCATGAGCTGTGGTGTAGGTCGCAGATGCAACTTGGATCCTGCTCGCGTTGCTGTGGCTGTGGTGTAGGCCAGTGGCTACAGCTCAGATTAGACTCCTAGCCTGGGAACTCCCATATGCCGTGGGTGCGGCCCTAGAAAAGACAAAAAAGAAAAAAAAAGAGTTTGATCTGGGCTTGCTTTTTTTCCCCGCCCCCTCATAGCATAACTACAGAGTGAGTATCTTTGCCTTGGCCAACTGTCGTACTCTTCTCTAAATTTGGGTCAGTTTCTAAAATTTTATCCTTTGTAAGCTTTCAATATTGTGAAATACCTCAAAGCGTTCCTTGAATGTGAATTCTTTTTGCTGGTGTCACTTCCTCAAAAACATCTTATTCCTTTTTGTCTCAGATACTTTCCTCCTTTATAAGTTCATCTTCACTAGGTTCCTCTGGCTGCATTTCTAGAGTGTCTTAGCGGCAGGGACAACAACTCTGCAGTCAGTGATTTCTCTTATAACTCTTATCTTTTATTCAAATCGCACTTCCAACTGTATCCAGTTGTGTCCTCTGCTGTCTTTTTATCTTTTCTGGCCAACTCCCTCTTTCAATTATCCATTTTGGTAAAATGTCTCTTTACGACTAAATGACAAGGAGCCAATGTCATTGGTCACATCATGAAGCGCAGCTGCCACTGACATAGTAAATTTGTAGACTGAAGAGGAAGCAGCAAAGTTTGTTCTTGTTGCAATTATTTGCAGTTAATATGCCATGGTAACTGGAATTTGAACTGAATTGTTGGGGGAATTTTAAAATTTAACTAAACCACGGTAACAGAAATCCATATATATATCAGAACCATGCAGAGTAAAGACTATATTGCAGATATTCTGCTAGACGCCATTAAGTGAGTTCTCAAATCTTATAGCTTTGTTACCCTATTTTGGGTGAATTCTTGGATAGGAAGCCAAATATCACATCTTATCCGTACTTGCTTACAATTGCTGAGAGTGCCTTATATTTGACAACTGAATTGGAATTATCAAATAAATTTTATTTTTGACCCTCTGACAAATATAAGTTTGATTTTGCTATGTCAATTTATTTTTTCTCCAGTAAACAACAACAACAACAAAACTCATCTTTTGCTTATATGAATAAGGTTGAAATAAGTAAAACACTACTCATCCTTGAAGACCCAACTTAAATAACACCTCCTCCTCCACCTCACCAGGCAGCTGGCCATACATCCCTCTAGTCTCCACAACGCTTGATCCAGATCTGTGTTACGGTTCTCCTCACAGCACACTCTGTCTCGTGGAGACAGATGGGAGCTCTTAAAGGACAAAGAACTCCTCTTGTCCATCTTTCAATCATTTGTATACTAGCACAGTACTTAGTTCATATCAGATGAACAAATGTTTCTGGAATTAAAAAATATCTCAAACTTTTTCTAAAAGTTTGTTTTCCTGTTTCTAGAAAAGAACGCCTCATAGTATGGGATCTTAACTAAGAGAAAAGTGCCGAAGACATAGCCTGGCGATCCAGTTTGAAGAACTAGGGTTTGCATCCAGGAACACTAGAACCCAACTCTAGATTCAGGGATAGAGGTGGGAGGGCATCTTGTGTGTGACAGTCAGACTTGGCTGAAGGAAGCCCCAAAGAGGAGACAACCCTAAACAACCTATTATCTGCATAGGACCTCTGCTGACTCACACTAGCATCAGTGTTTGGATGGAGCCTTCTGAATCTATAATGGGTAACACGTGGGCTAAGGGAGTTAAGAAAAAAACACACAGGACATATGGTTCAGTGTATGAATCTGAGGAAAATGCCTTTTAAATGAAATTGAGACAAACATCTGTCTTGCTCCTCTTGCAAAGTACAGGATGTTCCATATGGACTACTCAAACTTTATAGCCCTACTGTGCAACCTGGTACGTTTCCTAACAATTTGTCCCTCCTAGAGCTGCGGCTTCTTGGAAAGTTGTCACTGACTGAGCAGTCTGTATTTTCTATACTACGCAGGATAAAGTGGAAATTCCACAGGGTCCATTTGACTGAGCTCACGGGAAAGCAGGAAACAGCATCCATACACTCCACATTAGGCCTTTTCTCTTACAAACACACACAAACAGACATAAATCAGAATTGAAAGCAAGAAATTATTTGGCTCATAAAAAAGAATGAAATAATGCCATCTGCAGCAACATGGATGGACCTAGAGATTCTCCTACTAAGTAAAGTAAGTCAGAGAAAGACAAATACCATATGATATCGCTTATATGTGGAATCTAAAATATGATACAAATGAACTTCTTTACAAAACAGAAACAGATTCAAGAGACATAGAAAACAAATTCATGGTTATCAAAGGGGAAAGGGAAGGAGTAGAGGGTTAAATTAGGAGTTTGGGATTAACAGAAACACACCACTGTATATGAAATAGATAAACAACAAGGACCTATAGCATAGCATAGGCAACTACATTCATTATCTTATAATAGACTATAAAGGAAGAGAATATGAAAATGAACATATATACACATCTATACCTATTAATAAATGTGTATATAACTGAATCACTTTGTTATACACCCGAGGCTAACATAAATTGTAAATTAAATATATCTCATTTTTAAATGGTCTAAAAATAAATTTTATTAATTAAAAAAAAGATTTGGCTCACCGGTCAAATTACACAGAACTCATTCCATTAAATTAATTCTTCTATATGAATATTCCAATAAATATTCAGTAAACTTCATCTGACAAAAAAGATTGTTGGTGTGATTTTACAGAAAAAAAAAAGAGAGGTGAGGGTCTTGACCCAGTTGCATAAGTGAACTAAGAACAAAATCAGCTCTCCTAAACCTGAACGTGTAGTATGATGTGAATACTGTAAGAGAGAATCACAAAAGGCTGCACTAGATCTTTAAGGATGTGTTGGAGGAGTTCCTATTAGAGCTCAACAGGTTAAGAACCCAGTGTAGCCTCTGTGAGGATGGAAGTTCGATTCCCGGCCTCATTCAGTGGGTTAAGGATCCAGCATTGCTGCAAGCTACGGAGTAGGTCACAGATATAGCTTGGAACCTGTATTGCTGTGGCTATGGCGTAGGCCTCAGCTATAGCTCTGTTTCAACCCCTGGCCCAGAAACTTCCATAAGGTACAGGTGCAGCAGTAAAAAGGAAAAAAAAAAAAAAAGGAATGTGTTGGAACTCATCTGATAGTCAAGGAAAGTGTGTATGTGTATGCACACATACAGGGAGGTGCACGGAGCTGTGGGGATACAGGAAGCAAGACACTCCCACATGGAGGTTACAGCCTCAGCCAAAGATTGGAGAGGGAAGTGTGCATGTGGGAGTGGCCCGTACAGTGAGTCCTCCAAGCCGGTGTGGGATGATGGGGGAATGGCAGGACTCACCGCTGGGCAAAGCCAACTAGAATCATGAAAAGCCTCAAAGCTTCATCTCAAGAACAGAGTTTAGGAATTCCCATTGTGGCTCAGCAATAACGAACCTGACTAGTATCCATGAGGGTTCGATGCCTGGCCTCACTAGCTGAGTTAAGGATCCAGTGTTGCCATGAGCTGTGTGTATACCTATATCTGTGTATAGGTCACAGATGCAGCTCAGATCTGGCACTGCTTGGCTGTGGCATAGGCCGGCAGCTGCAGCTCCAATTCGACCCCTATTCTGGGAACCTCCATATGCGTCAGATGTGGCGCTAAAAATAAAATAATAGAGTCTGGTTTTGACTGTATAGACGGTAGGACCTATGTCACTAGATTTTTGAAGGGGAAGTTACATTAAGGCCTTGGTTCTGATTTGAAGGAACATCTTCCTACAGCAATAGAAAATGTACTTTGGAGTTCCTTGATGCTGTTGTTGTTGTTGGTGGTGATGGTTGTTTGGCTTGGTTTTTTGTTTGTTATTTCTGGCAGAGGCTGTGCTTCTGCTCTGCCCTACCGGCCCTGCCCTCATAGACTTGGCACTGGGCTCGTAGATGCAAGCCTAGAAGGAGAGCCTGGCTGAAAAGCAAAAATGTATCAACAGAAATAGCTTGAACTGGATCCTTGGTTCTATCCAATGGTTCTTGCAGATGGAGCCAAAAAGATCCAGTGACCCATCTACCCTACCAATTTCTGCTTTTTAGGGGAAGATCTCAGTGGAAAATGATTTTTAAAAAGTGAAAAAA
>PVHT020001751.1:3105806-3148982 GCA_004024745.2 Catagonus wagneri
AAAAAAAAAAAAAAAAAAAAAGTGAAAAAATCAAAATGGCACTAATATAATAATTACACTAAGGTAAAACAATGAACAAACATACATCTTTAAATTTTTTAATGTAGTCATTAACATAAGGAGAGCAGCAATTGAAAACTATGAGAAACCATTTCAAAGCATCACTGATAATGCACTGATAAGAAGGCATCCTTTCCAAAAACTGTGGAAATTACAGCTTTGTGGATGGGTCCAGCTTTTTAATATGTCAAATATTTCGTGGCAGCAAGAATTCTTATATAGTAGTGTTTTGAATGGGAAATACCACTGGCTTTTCACAGCTTGATAAATGTATCACTAGCAAAATGGACCTGAGATAAAGTAAAAAAAAAAAAAAGAGTTCTTGGTGTATAACACTTGCCACCAAGTTCAGAAGACTTGCATCTCTGCGTTAACCCATCAGGGGGACTGGCCCAAACTTGAACGTGGCTTCAACCTGCCAAGGTAAAGGGCTCTGACAACGCCCTCCCACAGACCACATGACAGGACCTATGTCATCATGGTTCTGAAAATTTGAGGGCAGTGGCGACTAGCTCTCAGTACCAGGACTTCAGGCCTGAGACAGGAAGGCCTTGAATTGACACCCCGGATACTACTTTATTTTATTTTATTCCATTTTATTTTATTTTATTCTGCTTTTTAGGGCCATACCTGAGGCATATGGAAGTTCCCAGGGATCGAACTGGAGCTGCAGCTGCCGGCCTATGCCACAGTCACAGTGACACCAGATCTGAGCCATGTCTACGACCTACACCACAGCTCATGGCAATACTGGATCCTTAACCCACTGAGTGAGGTCAGGGATCAAACCCGCATCCTTGTGGATATCAGTTGGGTTCATTACTGCTGAACCAGGATACTTTATTTAAAACCCATCCTGTTTTTGTTTTATGTCCATACAGAACTCTCAACGGTTTTTCTCTAGGATCTTCCCAAGAGATGCGCTGTGCCCCACAAGCCCACCGCTCTGTACGCAACAAGGCACAAATGAATGTGTGGCTGGAAAACACAGTCAACAAGAATTTCTTTATGAGAAATGAGAAACTCTCATGGCCTTAACAAACACATCGGTGTCTTTCTTTCCCTAGAAGTGAGGACTTGAGTCTCCTCAGCATCTCTCTCAGGCTGCCTGTTTTCTTAGAGATCACTGAAGTCGACGGTAGAATTTGTTACATCATCTGATTGTCAATACCAAGCAAGACTGATTTTTCTCTCTTTGTTATTTTTAAATCAATTCCTTTTAATGAAAAGTTCATCTTGATAACCAGAAACTAACCCAAGTACAATTTGTTATGCGACAGCCATGGAAAGAAGACAAAAACAACAGTGAAGTGAAGGCTGCACCATCTTTCCCTGAGGCAGAGATGAGGATGGTCCACTCTGACAGTGTTGATGGTAAAAACACTTTCAAGCTGTTAATTCTTGCTACACCCATCCTCAAGGATAGAATTCCTCGATAACCTGCAGCTTCCCTCTGAAAATTAATTCTTACCATTTCTCACGTAGGTAGAGGTACCTGGGGCTTGGTGGATAGGATGGTGAGTAGGAGTAAGGCCTCCAGAGCCAAATGATCTAGATTTAAATTCTCCCACTGTGATCAAGTCCAAGGGACGTACCCTGTCTGTGCTTCATCTTCGTTCTTCATCTCTAAAATGAAATGCACACCTGGGGTCCATGTGGGGGATGAACATACATGTTGAAATGATTAAAGGGCTTGAAAACAGTGCTAGGTAAACATTAACTAAGGGATGATGGTAAGGACCACACAAGAGGTAAGGTCCCTGTCATCAAGCACCTCCACCTAATCTGTCTTCCCCTGACCCAACGCTCAGAACCCCAATGGAAGTAAGTGAATGAGGATGAAGACTCACTCATACTGCTACCCTGAGCAGTTCAGCATAAAAGGAAGGGACATTGTCATTTCTTCTAACTTTCCTTTCACCACACAAAGGAAAAGAAGGCTTACAGACAGATGTGGGAAAGCATTATACCCCACAACCATATGCTCAACACTCATTCTCTATCTCTTCCTTTCACTGAACACCTCCACTCCTGTATCTCCACCCAAGGACCCTTTAACACTTCCCACAACGTAGGAATCTTGAGACTCTCACTCTTAAGCTGGATCAGGAGAGGTCCCCTCTGCCCGTGTCTTGCCAAACCCAAAAGCAAAAGAGTAGACCTGGTCCAGGGATGGGAAGGATAACAGGCACTTTCATTCCTGCCCAACCTCTCACTGAAAAGAGATGCAATGAACTTCTCTAAGAAGCATGCTACCCCACTAAGTTGGGCTTTGTGTTTTTCTGGAGACACCCCTCACCACCACTGATCTCCCGTCCGATATCAGGAAACGTGATTTGACCCTGATCTGCTCCTGAAAAACACTAAGGATGGCTCTCTTATCCCTGTCATATGTGCATATGCGTATGTGTGCATGCATGCACACATGCCCACATGTGTGGAGGTAGGGGGAGCAGGTCATTCTTCTCATCTCTGATCTCCACAGCAACCTTCTATCCAAGAAGAGGAGAAATGGATGCTGAGAGAAAATAGGTAGCACCAAGTTACGAGGCCTTTTGTAACCCAGGTATGCTTAAGGTTAAACCCTCTGTTCTCTCCACAATAACATGTTTCTCCTCCTGTTGCCCCCCCAACCGACATCAGAGAGCGAAAACAGAGCCCATCAACTCTCACAAAATTGCTAAAAATCTGCTGCTGTAAACCTGACTGCCCCCAAAGAATTGGTTTCCTTTTGTGGACACAGCCTTTATTTACTGAACTGCAAGGAGGGAAGACAGACGTGGAAAAGGGTCCAAGCTTTGGAATCCTCCCAGCAGCTTTTCAGACCTCTTGGCCAAACACAATGAGCCCTGATCTGCACACTTTTTTTGCAAAGAGGTAAAGCCAAAATATTTGTTTCTTAGCTTCATTCTGAGAAGTCCAATTTGTCCTCTTCAACACAACTGCCCCTACTCGAGGTTTATCTATTTCTAGTTTCATGAGTTAAACCTCAGGGCTTCTGCACCCTGAAAATGGCCATGTTTTTCCCACTGCCTGTCTGCACCAAGAGTTTGGCTAAAGCCAGTGGAACATGCAGTAGCGAGCAGCATATCCCATTGTGACCTTGAGCTCCCTTCTTGGCTCTGAAACAAGCTGTGCTCCAGCCAGGAGATACTTTCTTTTCTTTGTTGTCTTTTTCTTTGCTGTTATAAAGTTATTTTCAAAGTTTAAATACAGTAAAATCTATTCTTTTTGGCATAGGGTTCAGTGAGTTTTAACAGAGTCATAACTACCAAAGTCAGGATAGGGAACTATTCCTTTGCACCTAAATATCCCTGGTGATGCCCATTGGTGGCAAATCCTCCCTTCACTATTAACTCCTGGTAATGCCAACCGTTCTCTGTCCCTGGACTTTGATCTGTTCCAGATATCACCTAAATATAATCATACACTCTAGAGCTTTTTCAGTCTGTCTTTGACTTAACACAAAGCAGTAGAGATTCAGCCAAGCCTTTTTTATATGAATAGTTAATCTTTTTTATTGCTGAGTACCATTCCATTGGAGGTTGTTTATCTATTCAACCAAGAACGTTTGTCTGTTCAAACTGAAGAATGTTTGGGTAGTTTGCATTTTTAAGTTATTGTGAATAAACCTTCTATAAATATTTGCCTACAGGTTTAACATAAACCTATTTTCATTTCTCTAGTGCAGACACCTTGGTGTGGGATTGATGGCCATATGGTAAATGTATGTTCAGCTTTATAAGAATTGCCAATTTTTTTTTCAGAGAGTCTGCCTCATTTTGCATTTCTATCAGCAGCATATGAGAGTTCCAGTTGCTCCATGTCCTCACCAGTACCTGGTACTGTACATATTTTTTTAATCTCTCTTCTCTCCCAACTCTCTCCTGAAAGCAGACCCAGTCATACTTATATAAAGATACTCTTGTGAAAGGGTGGGGCTCTGTGGACTCACACATAGGCCCATAAGCTTAGCAAGCTCATGGCAGTCCACAGGGTCAGGAATAGCAGAGCTGTCTTTCTGTCCTCAGCCGAAAAAGGCCAAGACACATGGGTTATAAAATTTAGAAAGTGTCTGGGTTTGAAGTTCTCACAACATATCAGGTTAAGGATATTGTCTTATACATTCTTATACTCTTCTACACCTAAAACCATGTTTTATACTTAACATACACCTAAATAAATGGCTTCACTTTGCTCTCTGAGTTTTCATATATTTCTCAGAGCACATGGGCCACCCCACCCATAAGAACTGTGTAAAGGGACAACTTCATCAGCTTGCAGGGATGATCAAAAGCCCTCAGGTACTTTCTATATTCAGTTGGAGCCAAGGTATAGAGGCTCAGAATATACAACAAATTCTAAAAGGGTGGTTACATACTTCTGGAAAGTCATAAACCTTGAGAATCTTAAGAAGTTCTGGACCCTTGACAAGTGAAGAAATAATACAAAAAGAATCCTTGAAGTCCATCTACAGGACTTAGTTAAGAACCACTGCCCCCAAATATCCATAGCTAACAAACAGGAGGTCATTTCTACTAGCATTCTCCTCTTCTGCACTGAGGAAAAAGACCTGAGAAATGGTTACTAGTGAAACCACAGAGAAGAAACACTTGAATAGCTTCATCAATTACATTGTTTCCTTGGGCCACCACAGCAAAATTCTACAGACAAGGTGGCTTAAACAATAGAAATTTATTTTCTCAAAATTTCAGAAGCTAGAAGTTCCAGATCAAGGTGTTGACAGGGTTGGTTTCTCCTAAAGAAAGAAAGATGGCTTACATATGGCCATCATCCTCCACTGCCTTCATGGGGTCTTCCTTCTGTGAATGAATGAAGCTTTCACACTGTTTTTTTTTCTTTTTAGGACTACACCCATGGCATATGGAAATTCCCAAGCTAGGGGTCGAATTGGAGCTATAACTGCCAGCCTACGCCACAGCCACAGCCATGGCAGATCCGAGCTGCATCTGTGACCTCCACTGCAGTTCATGGCAACACTGGATACTTAACCCACTGAGCAAGGCCAGGGACGGAACCCCCATCCTCATGGATACTAGCCAGGTTCATTACTGCTGAGCTACAACAGGAAATCCAAAACTTTCACACATTTTGAACACATACACCATATTACAATTGCTACAGAAATCATGGGATACCATATTAATGCATCACTGATTTGAAATTAACAATAGTTACTAAATCCACTGGTAGTTCTTGTTATTTAATGCATTAATAAAAGGCACATATATTGTTATTTTACTTTCATTTTTTTTTTCTGAGAAGGGCACTGTGGCCTTCTCCAACTACTAAAGGATTCATGGTATTAAAAAGTTTAACCTTTTGATTACAGCAATATATGGATTTATTTACCTCATCCCTCACCACTGGGCCACTTAATCGCCACTGGTAGTATCAGATCTACCCTAGACTCTCAATTCAAACATGTTTAAAGGGAAAATGAGAAGTTCAAGAGTTCATCAGTTCAACACAAGCTGACCTCTTTGCAAGTTCTGTTTTTGCCTTGAATTATGTATTTCCTGTAACTACAGGCATACCTCAGAGATACTGAGGGTTCAGTGCCTGACCAACACAATAAAGTGAGAATTTCAATAAAGCAAGTCGCAAAATTTTCAGTTTCCCAGTGCACATTAAAGTTACGTTTATATTATACTGTAGTGTACTAAGTGTAATAAAAAGCATAACATCTAAAAAAATGTATGTACTTCAATTTAAGAATACTTTATTGCTAAAAACTGACCACCATCATCTGATCCTTTAGTGAGTTGCAATCTTTTTGCTGGTGGAGAGTCTTGATGATGTTGATGATTGCTGACTGATTGGGGTGGTGGGTGCTGAGGAGGAGGTGACTTTAGCAATTCCTAAAATAAGACAACAATGAAGTTGGCTACATCTATTGAATCTTCCCTTAATGCACAATTTCTCTGTAGCATGCAATGCTATTTTATAGCATTTTGCTCACAGAGGAACTTTCAGAATCAGAGTCAGTCCCCTCAAATCCTTCCACTGCTTTATCAATTACGTTTATATTATTCTAAATCCTCTATTGTCAACAATCTTCATCACATCTTCACCAGGAGTACATTTCATCTTAAGAAACCACTTTTAGAAATTCCTACTGTGGCTCAGTGGTAACGAAATAGCATCCATGAAGATGCGGGTTTGATCCTTAGCCTCCCTCAGTACATTAAGGATCTGGCATTGCTGTGAGCTGAGGTTAAAGTCGGAGATGTTTAGGTCAGATCCCACATTGCTGTGCCTGTGGCACAGGCTGCAGCTCTGATTTGACCACTAGCCCTGGAACTTCCATATGCTGCAAGTGAGACCCTAAAAGAGAAAAGACTGATCACTCATAAGAAGCAACTCTTCATCTAGTTAAGTTTTATGATGAGATTTCAGCAATTCAGTCACATCTTCAGGCTCCATTTTTAACTCTAGTTCTCTTGCTTTTTCCATCATATCTACAGTCACTTCCTCCACTGAAGTCTTAAACCCCTCAAAGTCATCCAGGAGGATTGGAATCAATTTCTTTCAAAACTTCTATTAATTGTATATATTGACATCTTCCTGTGAATCACAAATGTTCTTAGTGGCATCTAGAATAATGAATCCTTTCCAAAAGGTTTTCAATTGACTTTGTCCTGATCCATCAGAGGAATCACTATCTATGTCAGCTATTGCCTTATGAAATGTATTTCTTAAATAATAAGAGTTGAAATTCAAAATTACTCCTTGACCCATGGGCTTCAGAATGAATGTTGTGTTAGCAGACATGAAAACAATATTAATCTTATACATCTTCATCAGAGTTCCTGGGTGGCCAGGTACATTGTCAATGAGCAGTAATATTTTGAAAGGAATCTTTTTTTCCTGAGGAGTACATCTCAACATGGGCTTAAAATGGTCAGTAAACCATGTTGCAAACAGATGTGCTGCTGTTCAGGTTTTGTTGTTTCCTTCATAGAGCACAAGAGAGTAGATTTGGCATAATTCTTAAGGTCCCTTAGGTTTTCAAAATGGTAACTTAGGATTAGCTTCAACTTGAAGTCACCAGCTACATTAGTCCCTGACAAGAGCCTGTTCTTTGAAGCTTTGAAGGCAGGCATTGACTTCCCCTCTCTAGCTATGAAAATCTTAGATGGCATCTTCTTCCGATAGAAGACTGTTTTGTCTACATGAAAATCTGTTGTTTAGTGGAGTCACCTTCATGAGTTATCTTAGCTAAATCTGCAGGATAACTTGCTGCAGCTTCTATTTTAGCACTTGTTGCTTCGCCTTGAATTTTTATGTTATGAAGATGGCGTCTTTCCTTAAATCTCATGAACCAACCTCTTCTAGCTTCAAACTTTTCTTCTGCAGCTTCCTCACCTCTCTCAGCCTTCATGGAATTAAAGAGAGCCAGGGCCTTGATCTGGATTAGGATTTGGCTTAAAGGAATACTATAGGGATTTGATGTTCTATCCAGACCACTGAAACTTTCTCCATATCAGCAATACAGCTGTTTAATTTATCATTCATATGTTCACTGGAATGGTACTTTTCATTTCCTTTAAAATCTTTTCCTTTGCATTTACAACTTGTGAACTTTTGGTTCAGGAGGCCCAGCTTTGCCATATCTTGGCTTTCAACATGCCTTCCTCACTAAGCTTAATCATTTATAACTTTTGATTTAAACAGATGTGCAACTCTTCCTTTTACTAGAACTCTTAGAGACCATGGTAGAGTTATTAACTGGCCTAATTTCAATACTGTTGTGGCTCAGGGAATAGGGAGGCTGAGGAGAGGAAGAGGCTAGTCAGTGGAGCGGTCAGAATGTACACATTATTGATTAAGTTCATGGTCTTATATGGGTGTGGTTCATGGTGTCCTAAAGCAATTACAAAAGTAACATCAAAAATCACTGACCACAGATCACCATAAAAATATAATAATAATGAAAAAGTTTGAAATATTGCAACAATTACCAAAATGTGACACAAAGACACAAAGTGAGCAAATGCTATTAGGAAAAAAATAGCACCAATAGACTTACTTGATGCAAGGTTGCCAAAAACCTTCCATTTGTAAAAAAAAATGCAGTTCTGTAAAGCATAATAAAGCAAAGCACAAAAACATGAGGTGTACCTGTAGACTGCTTCCTGGCCCCACAGTTTCTTGGTGACTCATACCCTGACTTTTACTTCCACCACTGAGCCTCTGCCATGAAAAATGTAAAAGGTCTCCTGTAAATTCTAAGAGCTGATGTTTTTAGCTTAATAATTCAAGAGACTAGTGTTCTGGTCATGTTTTCTTCTACAGAAAGCTCTAATGCTGAATGGCTACCAGGAGACTGTTTGCAACGCATCATGGGTCAATTACAACATGATAGCCAACTTCCCCATGTAAAATCTCTATCTCATTTATAACAGGAAGACTTATTTTGTTGACCACATTCACAGAGAGCACTGGTCCTTATCACGTTCGGCTCCCAAGGTAGTTGATGTTACATGAAGAAGTTCCAATGAACTGCCCTTCTTCCTTCCCAAAGTATATTTGAGGTAGATTAGGGTAGTTCCTAGAAGGCAAGCCCTGAGAAGAGCTGTAAAATGACCTCATAACTTCTAAAAAGAACTGATATGGCTCTGAATAATTAAGGCTTTGAAAATTACAGAACCAATCAGAAACATTCCAGAGAAGAAAATGAAAATAAATAACTTAGTCACCACATTAAACAACCTATAACTTAAAGCAACAAGAGAAATTGTCCACCAAGGAAAAGGTCTTGTTTCCCAGATAGAAAGACTTTCATAATAGCATTTTAGTAAATCTTTGAAGGAATCAAAGGAAATACAGGGGCTGGATGAAGCCAAAGGAGAAAATTTAGGTAGCATGCTCATGACCAGATTTGCTCAAGTCACAAAGAAGACTTCTCAGACCTTATGTTCTCTCAGATATGCTTTCCGGGAACCACACTTGCTGGACTGACTCTTGAAGGATTGAGAATTAGGTAAGAGGATGTGTTTTGGTTTTCCTGATTTCACCTAAAATTTTTTATATTTGGCTCCAATAGAAAGGACTACAGTCTTCTTTCCTGCAGAGTTTACACATATTTTAAGACTACGAGTTATGCTAACAAATAAAACCCAGGCTATTGCAGTTACCTAGCTCATTTTCCTAGGCATACTAGAATGAGGCAACATGGAATTCAAATACATAGTTCTGGTTAGGGACTGGCATATGCACACTGAGGTACATGGAGTGACTGGCCAACAGGAACCTGCTATACAGCACAGGGAACTCTACCCAATATTTTGTAATAATCTATAGGGTAAAAGAATGGGAAAAAGAATGGATGTGTGTACATGTATAACTGAATCACCTTGTTGTTCAGTGGAAATTATCACAACATTGTAAATGAACTATACTTCAACAAAACTTTAAAAAATGGAAAAATAAATTAATTGGTGAAAAAAATAAAACACGGAAACATTCAGAGAATGTACAATAAAAAACCAAGTTCTCATCACCAATAAACTCCCCCAAAGCAAGCAAGCAAACAAACAAACAAATAAACAAACAAACACACACCCCACCTAGCTCTGCATGTTTAGGGTTTATGTGGGATCTTGCTTTCAATCCCATTTGCTCAGGAACTCTGATTCCATTTCTAAATTCACCTTTAAAAAATGTTATCAAATGCTATTGAAATGAGGTTCAGAACCCTCAAAGTAGCACATTTCCTTGGTTCCCTTCTTCTCCACAGGGGCTACTTACATGGAAAACAAATGGCTCCCCCCAATAATAAACCCTTTTATTTGGTCCAAGTGCCACACTGGTGAATATACCTGCAGTGTGGGATAGTAAATGCAGTGAACTGCGGGAATGCGTGAACCCTTCATCCCAAAGGGTTTCCACAAAATAAACATTAATGCAGCCCTGAAAGGCAAATGTATAGGTGCCAACTTAGAGCCAACCCGACCAAATGACTCTAAAGGAAATCATTCCTAAAAGGACAAGTCTTATATTTACCATGCTTTCACATTGCTTGAGCAATTAAAAAGTAAGCCAAACTAACTAGACTCCCTTCCCTTCATGAGATGAAAATAGCTCTTACAGTACTTTACAAGAATGAAGGATGAAGCACCAATCCACATAAAGTGCTGACAGAGGAGTGTCTGTGACTGATTTGCAAAACCATTTAGAGCCCTAGGTAAATGAGGCACTAATCTCATTTTTCTTCTGTTTGGAGGCCTCAGGCTGTGTCCTAAACCCTGGCTACTGTTTCAGCAAAGGCCAGATACTCCTTTGAAGGACGAAGGGAACTGACAGATGCCCAGCCCTCCAGAACTTACAGTTAAGTCATTAAAGACACCAGCTGATGACCTAAAACACAAAGGGAAATCCATTACCCAGGTTAAAAAAAAAAAAATCCTTGTACCTTAAAATTGTATAGAAATATGAGGATACAGCTGAGGGTAAGGGGCCATGATCTGGGGGTGGGGGGACAAGGGAGAGAGGTGAGGACAGGAAAAAGGATGTGTTCAGCCACCATTTCCAGCTTGTACACATCTTTCCATTTCCCTCTTACAGTAGAGAAGGTGCCCCTTATGGGGCTCACTCCTCCAGGGGTGATCTGGAAACTTCTCTCTCCCTCTTGGAGTCTCCTCCCCCTTCTGTCAGTTACCCCTCTCACAGCTTGATTTCTCCCTAAGGGCACCTTCTGGGTGGCAGCTAGATATGCTCAAGCCTCCTCTAACTTGAAAAAATAAACAGAAATAATAAAGGAAAAGAAAAAAAAATCTGCTTCCTCCCTTGTGCCCTTCTAGCTACTGCCCCAGTTCACACCCCAGCACATCTGTTCACCTGTCCACCTCCCCACAGCCTTCACCACTGCTCCACTTATTGCCAAGAGAAATCACCACCACCACGACCACCACCACCCCTTTCACAAAACTCAAGGGAAACTTTCAATCTCCATCTCCTTCCCTTGACCTCTAACTTGCAGTAGACACATCTGACCACTACCCCCCATGAAGCCCTTTCTCCTTCTTCTTCTGCACCCCCACTTTCCCACTCTTTTACTTCTCTGGATACTCATTCTTGTCTCCTCTGGTTGTTTCTCTTCCCTTGCCCATCTCTGATGTGTTCCATTCCTCAGAGATCTGCCCTGAGTCCACTTCTCACTCTATACCCTCTCAGTGGGTGAGTCCTCTTGGCTTAAATTACCACCTATTTGTTGACGATTTCCAAATTGTTCCATACAGACTCAATATTTCTGCAGAGTTTCAGCTTTGAATATCCCCCGTCTACTCAACATCTCCCCCTGATCTCAGAGACAGACCAAGCAGAGCGTGCTCCAAGTGCAATCCACGCTTTCCCCTACACGTGCTCATTCTCTTGCCCTCCCCACCTCAGTAAATGGCACCACCATATCACCGGTGGCTTAAGTTAGAAAAGTTGCCATCACCCTTGTCTTCTTTCTTCTCTCCACTCCGCCCATCTGATAAATCACCAAGTCTTATTAATTCTATCTGCTAAATCATCTTTTCGATCCATGACTTCTTTCTATTTCCATGGCCAAAGTTGAGGGCACCATCAGCTCTTGTACTGATCACAGCAACAAATCCCAAACATCCTCTCAGCTTCCAGACTTAAATCCTTCCAAGCCACCGTCTACATGGTCACCAGACTGATCTTTCTAAAGTGAAACGTTGACCTCCTCCACACCCCCCACACCGCAGCATTATACACAATTAAAATCCTTCAGACATTCCTCACTACCTCAGGACAGCATCCAAACTCTCCACAATGATTTCCGTGGGCACCTGCTCCCTGGTGCCCAGGACCCATCTGCATTAAATCAGTCTTAGATCCCTAGTCATGCTTTGCTTTCTCTCTCTGTGAGTCTAGATACAGGGCCCTGACCTTAGATCCCACTATATTTCTTGCCTCAGCCCCGTGTACATTGTTTCTTAACTAACTCGTGGACCACAGTCTCCATAAAAGATGATTTTCTTTATGTTCACTGTTGTATTCCTAACACTTCAACAGTGCCTAGAACATAGGAGATTATCAATAAATGTTT
This sequence comes from Catagonus wagneri, assembly GCA_004024745.2. Classification (NCBI taxonomy): domain Eukaryota; kingdom Metazoa; phylum Chordata; class Mammalia; order Artiodactyla; family Tayassuidae; genus Catagonus; species Catagonus wagneri. The sequence goes on from PVHT020001751.1 coordinate 3,117,952, forward strand.
TACTAAATCAATTCACTGAGTGATTAAATAGTGAAAACCAAGTTTAATATATCAATGGCTAAAAGAATTTGACAAGTCAAGTGTGCAAAGTTTATCCCAGGCAGGAGATTTTTTTCCAGGATATTGTTGGGAACTCCATTTCATAATTATGAGACATGAAGCCTTTCACTAACTATGCTAAGAAGTTAGTGACCAATATTTGACACAAGGACGTCATAATGAAAGGGACTGTATCTTTTCTCATCATGCCAATGAAGGCACTCTCTTTGGAAATAATGTGAATGCTGCAATGACAGGGAAGTATTCCAAGAGTCAGAGAAAAATATTTCTTTCTTTCCCAGAGGTCTCAAATTAGGATTCAGAATAATTTCTGTCTTCAGATCTTAGTGAGAGAGTTAAAAAGCAGTTGGTCATCTTTTAATTGTACCTGCTACCAGTCAATGGCTGAAAAGGAAGAGCCTGGGATTGCTTCTAAGGACAGCAGCATGGAACCCAGATCAGATTGCTTCCCAGACAGCACGGAGGTTTGAGGAATTCCTTATAGACATGTAGTCTTGGACCAGCCTCATAAAGAAATTATTTATCTAAAGTTAAAAAAAAAAAGAAGAAGATTGGAGTTCCCATCGTGGCACAGCAGAAACAAATCCGACTAGGAACCATGAGGTTGTGGGTTCGATCCCTGGCCTCGCTTAGTGGGTTAAGGATCTGGCGTTGCCATGAGCTGTGGTGTAGGTTGCAGACGCGGCTAGGATCCTGCATTGCTGTGGCTGTGGCGAAGGCCAGCAGCTATAGTTCCGATTCTACCCCTAGCCTGGGAAACTCCATATGCCTCAGATGCAGCCCTAAAAAAAAAAAAAGACAAAAAAATGTAAAGTTGAGGTTTCCAAGAAATGTGTGCATGTGGTGTGTATATGTGTGCGTATGAGCTTTTGTGAGCATGTGTGCATGATCTATCGAGGACTAAAAAGTGAGCTGAGATTCCTGATACAGATAGTCAACTTGTAAACACTCCCACATCTACACTAGGACCATCCCTCTGTCTCTCTCTCTCTCACACACACACACATCACACATATTCATTTATACAAAACTTATTGAGTGCATTTACTTACATTACTCTTAGCTTACATTATACGTAATCCTCACAACAGCCCTGTGAGGTTGATGCCATTTTCTCCATTTTACAGAAAATTAATTTGAGCCCCTGAGGATCTAAGGCATATTTTTTTTTTAAAAAGGGAGTCAGGATTTGAACCTTGATCTACCCAATTCCACAGCCAGCCCCCCTTCCACTAATACCTTCCTCCCCCAAAGCCATCACACTACTAGTACTGGTTATAAGAAATTTTGGCGGGAAGCAGTTCTGCTTTACAATAAACCACCCTAATAAAATGCTTCACTGACTAATTTGGAGATGTCAGAGCTGAAAATGTACAGATTTCCTGGGATGAACAACTTGCCAAGCTGTGATTGCACAATCAAAGGGGCTACAGGGAACCAAGGAAGCCAAATGTGTGTTGGAGAAACTACAGATGTCATCTGGGAATGCTCAGAGCTTTAAATTTTCAAGCTGAGACAGCCTCACTTCCACCGGAACCGCAGCCTTATAAGGCTAACTCAAGGTCATGGCTTCCTCAGCTGAATCAACCTGACACACACTGCTTGTTCCCTTGTCTCACTGGGAAGGGATTCCACTGGCAGAGCGTCAGCCTCGTCATGGAAAGAACACCACCACCGGGAGGACTGAATTAATCCCCATCCTGAACTGGATCACAAACACCCACCTTGTCATAGAGCCACTATGACTCTTGTGGGGCAGTGGGGTGGGGGGTAAAGACGGGGGAGGAGACACACTGGGGTCAGGATCAGAGCTATTTAGGCTCCCCTGAGAAATGAGTCATCAGCCTGATCCCTTCATCTCCATTTACAGCCATTTATTTGGGAGCAACAAGTTCTAAGAGGATAAAAAACAAAGGCCCTCCCCTCCCCTGCTCCCACCACCCCCGGTGTGAACTCTGAAGTTCACAGGAATGCTTCTCCTCATTTGCTTTGGGGCACGCGGGGCTGTCTGCGAACAGCTGGGTCTTGCTACGGACAAATTAGACAGTCAATGTTCCAAAGAAGGAGTGGGCTCCGGGGAATTAAATCAGCCATTCATCTGATTCCTTTCATTAAGCTTAGTTCCATTATACCCAAACTCTAGGAAAACAAAAAGAACTTAGTGGAAATCAGCTTCCCAAATCTGCAAAAAGAAGACCTCCTGGTTCTGAGAAGTCACCCTAACCAGAGGTTGAGAAATCATGAAAAGGTATGAGGCTACAAAGTTGAACATACAAGAATGCTTCTGAAAAAGGAATGCTGACACACTTTGCCAAATAACTTTCCTTCCACTTATTGATTACTCTCTACAGACTATGGAAAATGTTTGTCTGAGATGTTATTTCCACTGCTCTCATTCTCAGCTAGCAAGTAGAGTGGGGCTCTAGTGAAGCACGTGTTCATCATTTTCCCCCAGAAGTGAACTGTTGCTATAGAAATGTTAGGTGCTGGGGAGAAGATGAGGAAATTTTCAAAGGAAACCTGAATGTCCTTCCAAAGGGAAAAAGACTGCAAGTCTGACTCCCTGAGATTCCCCTTAGTGGAAAATCATCAGAGTGGACTTGGGTGACCCCAACCAAGGCCCAGGACAATAAGGAGCTGCTGGTCCCTTTAAGAGAAAACATCATGGAGGAAAGATTGAACCCATAGGTGCACACCAAGACTGACCTCTAGGAGTCAGTGGTGCTTCTGGCTCTTTGAGGCTGTAACTATCAGAATTAGTAATGACCCAGACCTTCTGAGCACAAGCTTTTGTCACTGGGAGGACAGGTGTAGGGGAATCTAAGAGGATAGAGTCAAGTGTTCTTGGGTCAGAGAATATAGGAGAACCACTGTGGCCGGGGTAGTGCTGGGAGAAGGGGCTTTGCCCTCCATTGTTATGTCTCTGTTAATCCACTTAACCAATGTTTTCCTGAGTGAAAGGCCTGATGCCGGCCCTCCCAGTTGGCAGCCTGGTGCTACATTGTAAAGGTACCAACATAGGGCTGGTTATTGCATCATCTAGTTACATGGAGTATAGCAGCCATGAGAGTGTGCCTCACACACCACCTGCTACTGGGGACGGGGATGGAATTGACCCAGGAACTCAACTGCTATATTTTTTATTCCTTTTTTTTTTATTAGAGCATAGCTGATATACAATTTCTGCCGCACAGCATAGTGACCAAGATATATATATATATAGATAGATAGGTAGATATATAGATATATATATAGATATGGATAGGTAGATAGATAGATAGATATTTTTTTCTTTTTCTCATTCTATCTTCCCTTGTCTTCTACCCCAAGAGAATGGACATAGTTCCCAGTGCTATACAGTAGGACCCCATTGCTTATCCATTCTAAACGTAGTAATTTGCATCTACCAACCCCAAACTCCCCATCCATCCCACTGCCTCCACCTCACCCCTGGCAACCACAAGTCTTCTCACCACATCCATGATCTGTTTCTGTTTTGTAGATAGGATCATTTGTGCCATATTTTAGATTCCACGTATAAGTGATATCAACTGCTATACTTTTAAGTCTACTGTTGTATTTGTACCAGGAGCCTACTGTCTGAGGGCTGCTCCCTGCTTAAGATAGGATACTCCATCCTGGGAGACAGTGGATTCTTTTGTTGGCTGACTCGGGCACGAGGACTTTTCCAGTGACTTTGCTGATGCCTTGCTAGGCTGCTTCCACCTAGCCTTCTCTCCTTATCCCCATCACTGAGTCCACATCATGATCTGACAGCTAATGCAGGCTTTTCCTTCCCTAGGTCTTTCACACAAGCATTTCCCCCAAGAAAGTCCTTACAACGTTTAACACTCTTGGTGTCTGCTTCTTAAGCACCCTGACTCACATAAAGAGAAGCATTTGGATGGTGTCTGAAGGAATAAAGTGGAAGAGATTGTTCCTTGGATTTAACTTTAAATAACACCCTTAATATAAAGTAGTACCCTAAAGATTTCTCAAGATTATCATTAAGTATGGAAGCCAGGGAACACTAGAGTGGTTCAAGTGGATTGAGTTGCTTTGTGACTTTATTTGTAGGCAACACTTTAAAATCAATAAAGATTCGTTATGGAAATTTAGGCCAGAAGAGAAGCATCAAAGCAAAAAGTCATTCCCTGTTCCCGTAAAGGAAAGCTGGAGCAGATGATGTGTAATAGGGCACAAGCCAAGGCTGCCTTGGCAGTGGTGACCTCCCGAATGAGCATTCATAGCATCCCATGGTGATATGTGAGTGCTGCCTGGTTTCCATGTGTGGCGAGTTAAGGAATTTCCTCCAGATTCCACTGACTGGACCCTACACCACCAAAGCCTGATCGAGTTCTTTAAATGATGACATGTCAATCACTGGCGCCCTGGACCCTCCACATTCTGTCTGGCTCATCCAGAAGTAGAATGACAGCTCTCCCCAGAGAAAAGTTTTCTATCCAGTGCCAATCCACTTAGAATTGATAGCAGAACCTCCCATCCTTCTAGCACTCATCTGTCTGCCACTGCACAAAGCATATGATAATCATTCATCTCACCCATCCATTTATTCATTCAACACATTTATTGAGCACCTACTATGTACCATCACTCCTCAAGGAGAGAACAAAGCTAAAATGTCCCAGCCTTCATAAAACTTATGTTCTAGTGAGGAAGACAGAAACAACATAAAAAGAAAACTAACATAGACATACATATTGAGTAGATAAATATTTGGATAAACAAAAACAACTAAAACAGAGCAGGTGCTAGGAAGATTTAAGTAGAGGGGTAGGGTATGTTTTACAAGGGGTAGCAGTAGTAGTATACTTTCTAAGGAGGAAATATAATAGCGGAGACCTATAAGGACTGGGAGAGCTAGCTGAGTAACCAATGGACAGTCCATTTAATTTCCTTGCAAACATAACCAAAGCCTGTGAAATGGGAGGCAGTATACCCCTGTTATGGAAGAAGAACCTTAGAGAGGTTATATACTCAACTGAATCTAGTTCCAAAGCCATTGTTTTTAACCATTATGCCTCTGTCCTCAAGGTGGATTCCAGAATCTTCCCACTTACATTCTAAAATCAAAGAGAAAGCCTATTCTTTATGTCTAGTCTATTTTTACTGACATCCCCGGTGACCTTTCCAGTCTAATTTTCGGGGTGCAGAGAAGCCCTCTATGAGACAACTAAGAGATGGGCATGCTTGGGATATTCCTGGCTCAGTGTGCTCTGTCCATAACACACACACACACACACACACACACAGACACACACACACGCAGAGACTACTGGGTCTCCAGCAAGGCCTGGGGCATCCTTGGAAGCAATATGAAGTCTCTCTGTCTCTTCCCATCAGAAGACTGGCACTGCCTGGGGCCCTTGATGTCTGAGCAGTGTACACTAGGGTCAGAGCCATAAAGCAACTGACCAAGTCCTGTTTCTTCATAAAAGTGTTTACGGCATAAATGGGCAAGGAGATGCTCATGTCAACCAAATAGTAGAGTTTTACTTGAGCCTAAACATGGAAATTTATGAAGTTATTAGCATTGTGTGTGAAATAATCTGATTAAAGCTCAGGATGGAAAGAGGAGCCACTAATAGCTGCTTCAGTCATACGTTGTGAACACAAAATTAACTGTTAAATGCTCTATGTTTTACAAAATGTTGTTTCTTAAACACCCCTTAATACACAGTAAGACCTCAAAATGGAAGCTATTATTCTTATAATCATCAGTCATCATCACCGTTATCATCATTATAACTCCTTTTCCTATCCCAAAGTCCCCGGCGGCTGGGGAAAGGGTGATAACTGGGACTCTATAAAGTTGTACTTCCCCAAAAGAGTTAACCAACCTGGGCAGAGGTCCCTGTGGGAGGTTCTAAAACTAGCCTTTAGCAGGGAAAATTGTGACTCAGTAAACCCAAAGATATTTATATGGCTCCTGCTTTAAAGATCTTTTCCTCCTGGGTAATAATTGAATCCTATAAATAGATTCTAAACTTCTACCCATTAACCAAAAATAAACTGGTAGGACTTTCACAGTAAGACACACCATAAGCTCTATGGGGTCATTTGATTTTTGCCTTCTTGCCATCACCTGCTTTCTTTGAATCCCATCCTAACCAGAGGCCCATGTGATATCAAAATATCCAAGCCTGTGCATCCATGGTTTCGTGAGCCCTGTGTAACCAGGATTCTCTCACTCTTACCAATAAACTGTGGAGATTGGGGTTTTTTTTTCAGTGTTTTCATGAGCAGACACTGTTTCACCACTTTCATTTCTTGCACATGATCTAAGTATCTGTTTCACTGAGCTTTGTAATAACAACACGGCTGTCTCCAGAATGCTGTCTACAGCGTGATGGACATTTTTACGTAACAGTCTTCTAAGCTGAGAGCAGACATAACTCCAAGAGCAGGGATCCTCTTCATTAGCTCAGGCCATATAGAGTTCCACCTAGCTTCATCCTTAATAAAAGGTCACTATGGTTATTTTGCCAGTTTGTAATTACTAGCTCCATATGGCTTGGAAGTAATATTTATACACATTTTTCCGTCCAACCATTGAGACATTTGTTGCTATACAAGTTGGGATTTACATCTGATAAAGACTTTATATATAAAAGTTATACCTCGGAAGCTTCAGTCTCTTCTTCTCTATTCTCTGGTGCTCATAGTCAACTACGTAATCACGTTCAAAGCCTGAGAAACATTGAGCATCACCCCACGTAAGTGTGGGCACTACGTTTATTTCAAGAGTGGCATCTGTCTTTGAAATTCCAATCTCTTTGGAATCTGATAAGCTCTAAGAAAAATTTGAGGAAGCTGCAACATCCTTCCTGCAAGTAGATTTATTCCTCCTGGTTTCACACCAGTGGGATTTGATAGAACACGTCTATTTAGGTGTGCACTCTGTGTTCAGTAAGGGCTTACAGAGTAACAGGCACTGGTCAGAAATCCTCCTAGAGTTTCAAAGATGGACTATATTTAATGAACAGGTAAAGAAGTGACTTATCAGGCCAGATACAATAAACTATTTTCAGAATATGCTTCATTGCATTTTTCCTCCTCTATTTGTAAAGAAAAAAAAATAGATGAACTGGACATGCAGGAATTAATCTGTGAACAAGGGCCCAGAGTAGAACTCTACATACAGCAACCAGGTAAGACCTCGAGATCCTTTTCTGTTTGTGGTCTCCTACCATTCTCATTAACCCGAACTGTGCCTTTCCCCCTCTTTCTCCTGACTCTAATGTCTGCTGTTTCTGACGGTGCTCTAGAAATCTCTGCCCAGGACCTCAGAGTTGTAATTTCCCATAGTTGGGTGGGAAAATAAAGGGGATGTGGTTCAAGTCTTCCCCAACCCCCCACCACCCTCCCAAGGAAGGAAGTCCCCCTCCAGTATCTTTGAGGACCCATCCCATATCCCCATGTAAATCCCTCATGACAGAGATGCTGAGCACTGCTTATTGCTGGGAATGTCCTCTTCGAGTTGAGTCAATTTCCCTTCTCTGAAAATGTCATCCTTTTACCATCATCCTGCCTTCTCTTTTCCTTTCTACACCCCTCACATATCCACCATCTGGACACACGTGTTGTATTCCCACCAAGGGCCCACTGTTCAGTGTGGCGTTTAGCAAATGTGTCAGCCTCTTGGTTAGCACTCTTGGGGTGCCCCCTAAACTGTCAATATCTGAAATGATGCCCATGGCTAAGGATGATATTCTGTATATGGTCTTAAAGCACATAATACAGTAGAACGGTTTTGTCTTGTGATTAGAAGATAGCACTATGTCTACATATATAACTCAGGAAAGGAGTAATAGTTTACTAGCTTAATTTCAACTCTAATGTGTGTTGCGGAAATATAATGAACTCCTCTAGTCTTATTTTCACAAGAATTCCTATTAAGCAAGCTCTCCTCATATACTGATGGTTGTTTATAACCAGCTTATGATGACTGATGATTTCATGGCAGTAATTCGCCTTTTAAAGGGAAGTAACGTTAATAGTAAAAAAAAAAAAAAAAAAAAAAAAAAAAGAAAGAAAGAAGGAAAAAAGCTTTTTTTCTTTTTTTGGCCACCCTGCAGCACATGGAGTTCCCAGGCCAGGGATCAGAAGCCTGGATCCTTAACCCACTGTGGTGCCAAGCCAGGGATTGAACCTGTGTCCCAGCCCTCCCAAGATGCTACCAATCCAGTTTGCGCCACAGCAGGAACTTGAAAAACAAAATCTTATAATAAGGTTTTATGAGGACGAAGTTCACTGTATCTTTTATCATTTCAATTATGTAGTCACAGAAATGTTTGTTCTTCGGGGCTTTCCAGAAAACCCTTAGTTTTTGGTCTCCTTTTCCAGCTTCAGGTATATGTCCTGGCTGTGCCAAAGATCTGTAAGACACCAGACGTGAAAGCAAGGAAGCAGGATGAGGGGGAAGTCACTGCCCAGGGAATAAGGTGACCTGGATCCTAATCTCAGCTCTAGTAACTAACTAGGAGACTTGAAGCCAACTGCTTAGAGATTTTGAGCATTCATTTTCTAGTTTGTAAAATGAGGAGCCAGATTTAGATAATCACCTTGGCTCTATACCAGTGAGAAATGTGTTGGCGACCTGTCTCCCTTTAAACAATGCCGTTCCTTCTGGGAGGGCCCACTGAGACCCCATGGGAGAACCAGCATAGCATAGGCACTGGATGAGGGGTGAGGGCCCCAGGACCCTGCTCTAAAGCAAATGCTCTCAGCTCAGACACACTCCTGCCCTGGCTGGAGGAAAGAAGCCCTTCTCTACTTCTTGTTAAGGCCCGTTATTTCAAACAGATGGCATGCACTTGCAGCAACATGGATGAACTTAGGCATGATCATACTAAGTGAAGTAAGCCAGACAGAGAAAGAGAAATATCACATGATATCACTTATATGTGGGATCTGAAATATCACACACACACACACAAATTGGAGTTCCCATTGTCACTCAGCAGAAAGGAACCCAACCAGTATCATGAAGGCATGGGTTTGATCCCTGGCCTTACTCACTGGGTCAAGGATCTGGCTTTGCCATGATTTGCAGTATAGTTCACAGATGCAGCTCAGATCCCACGTTGCTGTGGCTGCAGTGTAGGCAGGCAGCTGTAGCTATGATTCAACCCCTAGCCTGGGAACCTCCATATGTCGTGGGTGCGGCCTTAAAAAAATAATAATAAAATAAAATATGGCACAACTGAACTAACCTACAAAACAGAAACAGACTCGCAGACATAGAAAACAAACTTATGGTTACCAAAGGGGAAAGGGGGTAGGGGAGGGATAATACATAAAACCGATAAACAACAAGGCTCTCCTGTATAGCACTATAATTGAACTATATATTGAACTATAATTCAATATTCTTTAATAAACCACAATGGAAAGGAACATGAAAAGGAATATATATGTGCCATACACACACATACACATATATACAAATACATAAACGTGTATATATATTTGTATATATACTGAATCATTTTGCTATACACCAGAAAATAAGACAACATTGTAAATCAACTATACTTCAATAACAACAAAAAACAGAGGGCATGTGTGGGCAGTCTGTTCCTACACCCTCGCTACCCTTCAAATACTCTGTGTATATGAAAGCCTTTTCCTTAACACCTCTCAGGCCAGTACGGTACTCAAACTCACGTGGACACTAAAGTAAGACCATTAACCCAAAACGTTTTCTCACTGCTTCCTCTATTAAAAAATAATCTTGTTTTTCTTATAACATATTATATACACATTTCTTATCAAAATATAGGTGGAAAAAATGAAAAAATTCCATTAACCACTTCAGATAATCATATTTTGTGTCCATTAATCAGAACTGAGTGTGCGTATATGTATAACACATACATGAACATTTTTTAAAGTGAGCAATACTGATAATGTTTTGTGATCTGCTTTTTTACTTGATAATATGGCATGAACACTTTTCCATTCTTTTACATAGTTTTCCACAGTTTAATATTCTGTTGCGTAAATTAGTCATACGGGTTTTCACTAATTCTGTGCGCTAGATATTGGGGCTGCTTTTCTGAAGGCTGCTCTTGGACTGGTCAGTGAGCCGCTTCATGGGTTTTGCAGGTTAGAACATTATAACTGCAGATGTTAAAACTCAAAGAGGCTCTACCTTAGTAATCGCCTGATTCAGTCCCTTTTTGCATAGAAGACATTGTAGCTCAAAGAGGGTAAGGAAATAAACCAAAGATATACATGTTGCAGAGAGAAGTGCCAAACCAGAATTCAGAACATATTCAGTCATAACCAGTACTTTCTTTACTACTTCTTACGTATAGATATATCCTTACATTTTCTCCATGTCTATTTTAGTCTAAACTCTCTGAAGTTCCTTTCTAACCTCCAAACTTACAAGGCAGGTTAAACATTAAGAATCTTAATTCCTTCATCAAATCATTTGGTTTCATGGTTTCCTAACAGATTGGACTCCTTCCTACCCTGTTAGTGGGGAAACTTTTGGGAAGCTCCCTGTTTTCTTGGATAACAGAGGCTAAGAAGCCATCATAACTGTGGGGTAGGAAAAATTAGAATTCCAGAACAATTTCTCCACTTTTTGTTGTTCTTTTGAGAGTGGTTACCATGGCAAATGAGCCTAGTTAAAATTGCTTTTACTAGAAAAGAGATTCATAAATGATTTCAAACTAGATATCATTGACTAACAACTAAATGGTGACTCAGAGACAACCCTAGAGATGATCAGGTCAAGCTCCTCATTCCAGAGTGGGAAAAGATCCCCAAAAGGGGTGAAACTGGTTCAAATGGATAATGATGAACATAGAATAATGCATCATCTGTCTCTTAACCCAGTATGTTTTTGTACTCCACCTGAGACCTAAAAAGGAGTGTGGCTGAGGTATGTGGGAGTGGGGGGGCAGGAAGTGTGGGGGAAACAAGGACTCTCCAAGCTCCCATGTCATCCATCCTCCTCCAAGTTCTGAGGACGGCCCTCAAGTGTTAACTCAACACTGGCAAGGAAAGAATTAACGCTCTTTACGTTTCCTCAGGGTCCTCATCTGCAAAGTGGCGAGAACCTGTGAACAGCTCCCCTGCAGAGGGCAGATCTGGAGCAGCATTAGGTTATATCTATGTAATGCTATGTTTATACCTCAGCAATAAAAAGGAATAAACTGCTTATACATGCAACAACAGGGAAACTTTTAGAAATATTGTGTAGAAAGAAAGCAGCCAGACACAGGAGAACATATACTGCATGGTTTCATTCATTATAAAATCTAGAACAAGTAAAAAAAAATCTATTGCAATCAAAAGAAGAAATATATAGGTGCCTATATTTATAATTACTATATCTTCCTGATTAAACAATCTATTATTATTTTTAAATGTCTCTATCTCAAATAACGGTTTTTGTCTCACAATCTAGTTTATACTACTAGTATAGCCAATTCTTGTATGAATACTGTTTGCATGATATATTTTTTCTATCCTTTTTCTACTTAATTTTTTAAATTGAGGTAAATTTATGTAAAACAAAATGCAGCGATTTTAAGTGTTCAGTTCAATGACTATTGACAATTATACACAACAGCATGTCCAATCCTCAAAACAAGATATAAAATCCCATGCAATTCTCTCATTTCCCCTTTCTAGTCAATCCTCACCTCCTCTCTTTGGGATGAACAGAATATTAAAACATATAAAGCAAAAACTGACAGAATTGCAGGGAGATATAGAAAATTCAACAATAATAGTTGAGGACCTTTCAATAGTGAATAGAAGTCATATAACTTAACAACAATAACAACAAAAAAAAACAATCAAAGGAGTTCCCATTGTGGTTCTGCGGTAATGAACCCAACAAGTATCTGTGAGGATGTGGGTTGGGTTCCTGACCTCAATTAGTGAGTTAAGGTTCAGGCATTGCCGTGAGATGTGGTTTAGGTCACAGATGAGGCTTGGATCCTGCATTGTCGTAGCTGTAGCATAGGCTGGCGGATGTAGCTCCAATTCAACCCTTAGCCTAGGAACTTCCATATGCTGCACATGTGGCCCTAAAAAATCACACACACACAAATGAAAAATGGTAAGAAGACCTAAATAGACATTTCTCTAAAGAAGACATATAGATGGCCAGCAGGCACATGAAGAAATGTTCGACATCACTAATTATTAGAGGAATGCAATCAAAACTACCATCAGGTACCACCTCACACTGGTCTCAAAGGTCATCATTAATAACTCTGCAAATAACAAATGCTAGAGAGGGTGTGGAGAAAAGGGAACCTTCCTTCACTGCTGGTAGGAATGTAAACTGGTACAACTACTATGGAAAACAGTTCAGAGGTTCCTCCAAAAACTAAAAACAGAATTACTATATAATCACAGCAATTGCACCATGGTCTTATATCTGGGCAACACTTTCATTCAAAACGGTACATGTACTCCTATGTTCACTGCAGCACTATTCACAATAGCCAAGACATGGAAACAATCTAAATGTCCAATGACACATGAATGGATTAAGAAGACCTCGTACACATATGCAATGGAATACTGCTCAACCATAAAAGGACAATATACTGCCATTTGTAGCAACATGGATGCAACGAGAGATTCTCACACTAAGTGAAGTAAATCAGAAAGAGAAAGACAAACACTATATATTATTTATATGTGGAATCTAAAATACGGCAAAGAGGCTCTTCTCCCCACTCCCAGCAGTCCTGGGAACTATTTGCTTTCCTGTAATGAAGACTTTGCTTGCTTGCTTCCTGTGTGCTTGCAAAGTTCATCCTTCAGCTGTGTGAACAAGAACCCAGATTCTGGTAACATCTTTCTGGCATCATCTTTTGGGGGCCCATCTGGGATACAATCAAGTATACCAGTGCTCACAAGAATATGTCTGATTACCTGAGAGATCTCCAGCAGCAGATTCATAAGATATCTGATCCAGCTCCAGCTTTTGGAGCTGCCTTCTGAAACCGGTTGACCTCCTCCTCCTGGTGGAAATATTTCCCCACCAAAGTCATCACTGTGATCTTGATCCTTTTATTCAGACCCTGTATAATTAATTGTATTTCTTGCTTCATTACATCCTGATTAAGAGCTATCAGCCTTCAAATGGTGGTAGAAGAGGTACCCAATGTAAAGTATCAAAGCCCATTCAACCATCCCATGAGTGGAGACCTAACTGCTTTCCCCTAATGATGCCCCTTTTCAGCAGGAAACAGTCAGAGCAGTCGTCATCCCCTTTCCCCCACAGTTAGAGTCTCCAAATCTAGAAGGGGGGATTGAGGCAGAATAATAACTCAGTCAATGTAGGAGCATGGGCTTTGATGCATTCTTTGATATGGCCATTGATCAACATTTGTGCCTTAAGGGCTCCAGGGAGTAACATCCCCACAGGCCTTGTTACTATAGGGAGTGTACCTATGCCCAGATAGACATTAATCTCTAACCCCCTGTGACTCAGTTTATGGGAAGAAAATGGCAAAGAAACCATGAGACTTATCGGACATTTCCACCCCTAAGACCCTTATTGGACAAGGACTGATATAGGTAATTGTGCAAGGCCAATGGGAGAAAAACATCCTTCTGGACCCCACATTGGCATGCCCTCATCTTTAAGAGATTAAAAACTCCTATAAGACAATAGAGAAGGGGACTCTTCTCCTCTTCCCAGCAGTCCTGGGAGCTATTTGCTTTCCTGTAATAAAGACTTTGTCTGCTTGCAAAAACAAAAAAAATAAAATAAAATATGGCAAATGATCCTATCTACAAAACAGAAATAGATCATGGACTTGGAGAGCAGACTTGTGGTTGCCAGGTGTGGGGCAAGGGGAGTGGAATGGATGGGGAGTTTAGGGTTGGTTGATGTAAACTATTACATTTAGAATGGATAAGCAATGGGGTCCTACTGGAACTATGTCCAGTCTCTTGGAGTAGAACATGACAGAAGATAGAATGAAAAAAAAAGAATATATATATGTATGACTGGGTTACTTTACTGTACAGCATAAATTGAAGGAACACTATAAATCAATAATAATTTAATATTTTTTTAATTTTTATTTTAAATAAATAAAAAAATACTTAAAAGTTTGGGCATAAAAAGTTAAAGTAAAAAATAATGAATAGAAAAACTGCAGAGAAAATCAACAGAGACACAGAAGACATAAACAATACTATAAACCAAGTAGGCCCAACACACGTCTATAGAACACTCCAGCCAACAACAGCAAAATACACATTCTTTAGAAGTGAATATGGAACATTCTACAGAAGTGGGTGCTTTGCTAGGCCATGAAGCAATGCTCTATAGATTTTAAAAGTTTTAAATTATGTAAATATTCTCTAACTCCAAGAATTAAGTTAAAAATCAATAAGAAGAAGAAAATTGGGAAATGTGTGGAATAAAGCACACTCCTAAATAACCAAGAAGACAAAGGAAAATATCACAAAGGAAATTGGAAAGTATTTGAGATGAATGAAAATAAAAACACAATATACCAAAGTTTATGGAATGCAGTTAAGTACATAAAAGGAAATTTATAGCTCTAAATACTTATGTTATAAAAAGGTATAAAGTCAATCATCTAACCTAGGAAACTAGGAAAGAAGAACTGAAACACAGCAAACAAAAGAGGGGAAAGTAATAAAAATTCAAGTGGAAATAAAGAATAGAAAACAATATTAAAAATTAATGAAGATGAAAGTTGGTGTTTGAAAAGATCAACAAAATTAACAAACTGTTAGCTAAACTGACAAAGAAAAAAAAGAGAGAATACTCAAATTACTAAAATTAGGAATAGAAAGATAAATCTTACAGAATCGTAACAGAAACAAAGTGTCATAAGGGAATAACATGAAAAACTTCATGCTGACCAATTAAATAACCTAGTTGAAATGAACAAATTTCTAGAAAGATATAAATTATCTAAACTAACTCAAGAAACGTAAAATCTGAATACACTTATAGCAAATAAAAAGACTGAATTAGTAGACAAGAAAATTTCTGAAAAAGAAAAATGGAGGTCTTCACCAGCACAGGCTTCACCAAAAGCACAGAATTTACCAGTGGATTCTGCCTAACATTTAAAGAATTAGCATGAATCCTTCACAAACTCCTAGAAAACAGAATCAAAGGGAATTATTCTCAACTCAGTCTATGAGGCCAGTTTTAGCCTGATACCAAAGCCAGAAAAAGGCATCACGAGAAAAAGAAAACTGCATATGAAGATCCCTATGAGTATAGATGCAAAACTCTTTAAAAAGTTACTAACCAACTGCATCCCACAACAAATAAAAAATATTGTACCTGACAACAAAGAACAAAACTCATATGGTTATTTCAATAGACACAAAAAGCATTCGATAAAATCTAATACTCTTTTCATGATTAAAACACACACACAAACTAGGAATAGAAAGAAACTCTCAACCTGGTAAAAGGCAACTACTATATACACACACACACACACACACACACACACACACACACACACACACATACATATATATATAATACCAAGATGTAAAATTCCAAATGCTTTCCCTCTAAAATAAAGAATAAGGCAAAGATGTCCACTCTCACCATTTCTATTTGACCTTGCACTGCAGGCTCTTATTAAGTCAATCTCACGAAAAAAGAAATAAAAGTCATCCAGGCAGGAAAGAAAGAAAAAAATCTATCTGCAGATGACATAATCTTGAATATATAAAAATTTCAAGCAGGGAATTCCCATCATGGCTCAGTGGGTTATGAACCCAACTAGTATCCATGAGGATGCTAGTTCAATCCCTGGCCTTGCTCGGTAGCTTAAGGATCCAGGATTGCTGTGAGCTGTACTGTAGGTCACAGACGTGTCTCAGATCCTGTGTTGCTGTGGCTGTGGGGTAGGCTGGCAGCTGCAGCTCTGATTCAACCCCTAGACTGGGAACCTCCATATGCTGCAGGGGTGGCACTAAAAAGCAAACAATAAAAAAAGAAAGAAAGAAAATCCCAAGTAGTCCACTTAAAAAAGCTATTACATTTAATATATGTGTTTAGAAAGGCTGCTGGATGCAGGATTAAAATACAAAATCAATTGTACTTCTATACACTAACAATGAAAAACTAAATTAAATTTCCATTTATAATAGCATCAAAAATTCTTAAGAATTTCATTTTTAAAAATTTCTTAGCGAGTTCCTGTCGTGGCTCAGTGGTTAATGAACCTGACTAGCATCCATGAGGACACAGGTTCAATCCCAGGCCTCATTCAGTGGGTTAAGGATCTGGTGTAGCCATAAGCTGTGGTGTAGTTCACAGATATGACTCAGATCCCACATTGATGTGGCTGTGGTGTAGGCCAGTGGCCATCAACTCCAATTCAACCCCTAGCCTGGGAACCTCCATATTTCAGCAAAGTAGCAGGATATAGGATTAACATTCAGAAATCAGTCTCATTTGTGTACACTAACAATGAAAAATATCAGAAAAGGAATACAAAAGTACAATACCTTTTAAAATTGCACCCCAAAAAATCAAATATCTAAGAATAAGCATGACCAAGGAGGTGAAAGACATATGCTGAGAACTATAAAACATTAATCAAGAAAATTAAAGAGGATGCAAAGAAAAGGAAAGAAATTCCATGTTCCTGGGTTGGAAAAATTAATATTGTAAAATTGGCCATACTACTCAAAGCAATCTATAGATTCAATGCAATTCCTATCAAATTACCAATGACATTTTTCACAGAAATAGAACGAACAATCCAAAAATTCATAGGGAACCATAAAAGACCCAGAATTGCCAAAGCAATCCTGAGGAACAAAAACCAAGCAGAAGGCATAACTCTCTCAGACTTCAGGAAATATTACAAAGCCACAGTAATCAAGACAGTATAGTACTGGTACCAAAACAGACATATGGACCAATGGAACAGAATAGAGAACCCAGAAATTAACCCAGACACCTATGGTCAATTAATCTTCAACAAGGAGGCAATCACTTTTCAGCAAGCATTGCTGGGAAAACTGGACAGCTACATGTAAATCAGTGAAACTGGAACATACCCTCATACCGTGCACAAAAATAGACTCAAAATGGCTTAAATATTTAAACATAAGAAAAGACACCATCAAACTCCTAGAAGAGTACACAGGCAAAACATTCTCTGACATCAACCTTACAAATGTTTTCTTAGGTCAGCCTCCCAAAGCAATAGAAATAAAAGCAAAAATAAACCAATGGGACATAATCAAACTGACAAGCTTTTGCACAACAAAGGAAACCATGAAAAAAAAAAAAAGACAACTTACAGAATGGGAGAAAATAGTGCAACAGACAAGGGCTTAATCTCTAAAATATACACACAACTTATACAACTCAACAGCAAAAAAGTCAACAACCCAATTGAAAAATGGTCAAAAGACCTGAACAGACATTTCTCCAAAGAAGATATACAAATGGCCAACAAGCACATGAAAACATGCATAACATCACTGATTATTAGAGAAATGCAAATCAAAACTACAATGAAGTACCATCTCACAACAGTCAGAATGGCCATCATTAATAAGTCCACAAATAACAAATGCTGGAGAGAGTGTAGAGAAAAGGGAACCCTCCAGTACTGTTCATGGGGATGTAAATTGGTATAAACACTATGGAAAACAGTATGGAAGTAACTTCAAAAACCATATATAGGACTACTGTATGACCCAGCAGTCTCACTCTTGGGCATATATCTGGACAAAACTTTCCTTGAAAAATACACATGCACCCATATGTTCATTGCAGCACTATGCACAATTGCCAAGACATGGAAACAACCTAAATGTCCATAGACAAAGGAATGGATTAAGAAGATGTGGTATATGTACACAATGGAATACTACTCAGCCATGAAAAAGAACAAAATAACGCCATTTGCAGCAACATGGATGGCACTAGAGAATCTCATACTAAGTGAAGTAACTCAGAAGGAGAAAGACAAATACCATATGATATCACTTATAGCTGTAATCTAATATATGGCAAAAGGAAACTTTCCACAGAAAAGAAAATCATGGACATGGAGAACAGACTTGTGGTGCCGAGGGGGAGGGAGTGGGATGGACTGGGAATTTGGGGTTAACAGATGCAAACTATTGCCTTCGGAATGGATAAGCAATGAGATCCTGCTGTATAGCACTGGGAACTATCTATATCTAGTCACTTATGATGGAGCATGATAATGTGAGAAAAAGGAATGTATATGTGTATGTGTGACTGGGTCACCTAGCTGTACAGTGGAAAACTGGCAGAACACTGTAAACCAGCTATAATGGAAAAAAATAAAATCATTAAATTTTTAAAAAGATAGTCAAATCCCTTTAAAAATAAATAATGAAAAAGTTCTTAAATTTAACAATATAAGTACAAAATGTATATACTGAAAACCATAAAACATGTTGACAGATATTAAAGGAGATCAAAACAAATGAAAAGTTATATTCATGGATTGGAAGAATCAATATTTATAAAATGGCAAAACCAAATTGATCTACAGATACAATTCAATCCATACTAAAATCTCAGCTGATACATTTAATTACTCAGTGAATTTTAATACATTTATAATTATAATTGTACAATGATCATCACAACCCAATTTTATAGCATTTCCATCCCAAACCCTCAGTGAATCCCCCCACCCCCCAACCTGTCTCATTTGGAAACCATAAGTTTTTCAAAGTCTATGAGTCAGTATCTGTTCTGCAAAGAAGTTCATTGTGTCCTTTTTTTTCTTTTTATATATATTCCACACGTAAGTGATAGCATTTGATGTTGGTGTGTCACTGTCTGGCTAACTTCACTTAACATAATTCCTAGGTCCATCCATGTTGCTGCAAATGCCATTATTTGTTTCATTTTAGTGGCTGAGTAATATTCCATTGTATATACATACCACATCTTCTCTATCCACTCCTCTGCTGATGTACATTTAGGCTGTTTCCATGTCTTGGCTATTGTATAGAGTCCTGCAATGAACACTGAAGTACAAGTGTCTTTTTGAGCCCTGGTTTTCTCTGGATAGATGCCCAGGAGTGGGATTGCTGGATAAAATGGTAATTCTATTTTCAGTTTTTTGAGGAATCTCCATACTGTTTTCCACAGTGGTTGCATCAATTTACATTCCCACCAACAGTGTAATAGAGTCCCCTTTTCTCCACACCCTCTCCAGCACTTACTGTTTGTAGACTTTTTGATGATGGCCATTCTGGCTGGTAAAAGGTGGTACTTCACAGTGGTTTTGATTTGCATTTCTCTAACAATTAGCGATGTCAAACATCTTTTCATGTGTTTTTTGGCCATCTGTATGTCTTCTTTGGAGAATTGTCTGTTTAAATCTTCTGCCCATTTTTTTTTTTTGCCTTTTGTCATTTTATGGCCGCACCCATGGTATGTGGAGGTTCCCAGGCTAGGGGTCTAATCGGAGCTGTAGCCACTGGCCTGCGCCACAGCCACAGCAATGCAGGATCCAAGCCACATCTGCAACCTACACCACAGCTCACGGCAATGCCAGATTGTTAACCCACTGAGCAAGGGCAGGGATCGAACC
Source organism: Catagonus wagneri (assembly GCA_004024745.2). Lineage (NCBI taxonomy): Eukaryota > Metazoa > Chordata > Mammalia > Artiodactyla > Tayassuidae > Catagonus > Catagonus wagneri. The sequence continues at coordinate 3,137,625 of PVHT020001751.1, forward strand.
CGCAATCTCATGGTTCCTAGTTGGATTCGTTAACCACTGAGCCACGACGGGAACTCCCTGCCCATTTTTTGATGGGGTTGTTTGTTTTTTTGGTATTGAGCTGCAGAAAGTATTTATAAATTTTGGAGATTAATCCCTTGTTAGTCGATTCATTTGCAAATATTTTCTCCCATTCTGTGGATTGTCTTTTCATTTTGTTTAGGGTTTCCTTTGTGTGCAGAAACTTTTAAGTTTAATTAAATCCCATTTGTTTATTTTTGTTTTTATTGTCCTTACTCTAAGAGGTGGGTCTGAGAAGATACTGCTGTGGTTTATGTTAGCTAGTGTTTGGCCTGTTTTCCTCTAAGAGCTTTATAGTATATGGTCTAATATTTAGGTCTTTCATCCATTTTGAATTTACTGTTGTGTATGGTGTTAGGAAGTGTTCTAATTTCATTCTTTTACATATGGCTGTCCAGTTTTCCCAGCACCACTTATTGAATGGAATGTCTTTTCTCCATTGTATATTCTCACCTCTTTTGTCATATGTTAGTTGACTGTAGGTGCATGGGTTTAATTCTGGGCTTTCTATCCTGTTCCACTGATCTGTATTTCTGTCTTTGTGCCAGTGCCATAAGGTTTTGATGACTGCAGCTGTGTAGTATAGTCTGAAGTCATGAAGCCTGATTCCTTCAGCTCCATTTTGCTTTCCCAGGATGGCTTCAGCTGTTCTGGGTCTTTTGTGCTTCCAAACAAACTCTAAAATATTTTGTTCTAGTTCTGTGAAAAATGTCATTAGTAATTTGATAGGGATTGCATTGAATCTGTAGATTGCCTTGAGTAATACGGTCATTTTGACAATATTGATTCTTCCAATCCAAGAGCATGGTATGTCTTTCCATCTGTTTGTGTCATCTTTGGTTTCTTTCATCAGCATCTTATAATTTTCAGAACAGGTCTTTTGTCTCTTTAGGTAGGTGTATTACTAAGTATTTTATTTTTTTTGATGCAATGGTAAATGGGATTGTTTCCCTCATTTTTCTTTCTGATCTTCCAACTGATATTTTTTACAGAAATTCTAAGCTAATACTAAAATTCATACAGAAATACAAAGAACCCAGAACAACTATAACAATCTTGAAAAAGAATAACAAATTTGATGGACTCACTTCCCATACTATGAAGCTACAGTAATCATAACAATGTGGTAGTGGCATAAGGAAAGACATATAAATCAATGAAATAGAATTAAGTGTCCAGTAAACCTTCCCATTTATGTTCAGCTGATTTTCAAAAAAGGGGCCAAGACAATTCAACTGGGAAATAACTTTTAACAAATGGTGAATGGTTGGATAGCTACTGGCCAAAGAATGAATTTGCACTCTATTTTATATCATCCATACAAATTTGCAGAGATTAAAATTGTAGATGCATGAAATATTCTCCCACTTCTCCTGGTCTAACCCTCTTGCCCAATCCCCTCAAATGTCACCTTGTCGATGAAGCCTTCCTGACACCTGTCACACTCCCAAGTCTGAAGATACTCTTGATTTTATGCTTTCATTATACCTTGTACATACTTCCCTTATAGCAATTACCTCTCTGGTTTAAATTTAAGAAGGGAGTATTTCCCGACAGTTGGCCCAGAATTCTTTCCATTTAAACATTTTCTTCACCTTAAATAAAAAGTTATGCATTTCTAGCAGATCATGTTTACTTCATTCATTTCCCCACCTGGTTACCACAAGAGAACTTTTGACTCACTCTGAAGACACCATTCAGCCTCTGCACGAACCGTGCAACAAATACCCATTCACTACCACACCACAATGGCCATAGCAATGACCCTTTCCTTTCTGGTATATAGAATAATATTATTTCTCTATCAGTTAGCTCCAGCTGGCAACATGGTCATCATTATTTTTATTCTTTGGACTCAGTAAGGCACCTGCTGTGTCCAGCGAATCTAAGAACAGTGGCTTCTAGCCAAGTGCACAATTCAGATTGTCGCCAAGAATAGATCTCCTGTGGAGTCTAATGACAAAAGTACATAAACAAGGACTAACATTCTGGCTGTGGCAGAGAGAAAATCTTCTTGATTTCAAAGAGGTTCAAAGGCTCACAAGCTCTGTCCTGTAATCTGGGTCAAAGGACCACCCCAAGGGGTTAGCATGTTGCCCTTGGAATGCTGACTGGACCCTCACTATTGAGGTCTTTGGAACCCAGCACCAGAGAACCTCAGAGCCTCTGCAGCCTGCTCCCCAGGCTTCTTAGTTACCATCATAAAACCAGATAACTAAGTGGTTACCACTTACTCTCTAGGACTCTCTCCCACTCCTCATCCACATATGCTCTCTAGACCCGCCTAGCAGAAGCCTCAGTGGTGCTTTATTAAAACAGACCTGAAAAACAATAATGCCTCCTCTCTCACCTGGACTAGAAAAACATCCTCATCTTCCTCCCTCCCCTCCAGACCCAACCCTTTCAATTCATTGAACCCTTCTAATTTTACATGCTGCTACCAAGGGCATATAAAATGCAAATCTGACCAATTGACCCATCTTGCTGAAAACTGGTATTATAGCACCCCTGGCAGCTGACTGAAGTCCAAACTCTTTCTCAAAGCATTCAAAGACCTTCACAACCTGGTAACAAAACTACCTTTATGTCAATAGCCTCAATAGTTTCTCCCCACACACTGGATGCTCTGGCCTCCCAGGTACCTCATTCTCCCCTTAAGAGGTTGTGCATTTTCACTGTATATGATTTTGCTTTCACTATTCAATTTATCTAGAATCTATCTCCACCTCACCTTGTCCCCCAGCAAACTCACAATGATTCTTAGAAAAGCATCTCTAATGTAACTCACCCTTCTCATACTTTCCCCAAATATCCCAGGCCAAATTAACCAGTCCTTCTTCTGTGTCCCTATACGTTGCATTCACACTGGTTTTCCCAAGACAATACATGGCAATGTCAAGAATTATACCAGGTCTTCCGACTCTAAATCCTAAGGTCTTTCCCTGTGCCATACTACCAATGGAATCATGCTTTAATTCTGAACCCCTACTGACTGACCAGAGGTGGGTACTCAGTAAATTTATATCAAATGAATGAATGACAACCTGCAGGTACCTTCTGCTATTCCTCCCCACCCTCCATTTTCCAAACTAGAATGTACAACGGAAACTTAGCTTCTCAGATGCATTCAACTCATGAGGTACTATGTATCATCTAATCATGCCTCAATTTAACAATACTGCAGCCATGTATCATGTCATTATATGGGTCCTCCAAGGAAGCTCATGTTGCTTGTCTAGCCAGGAATAAGGGAAAGAAGAAAAAGAAAGCAATGTGCAATATTTAGGGAGAAGCCTGGCCCAAAGAAACATTTCACTTTCAGCTCCCTAAGACACCTCTTTATATAGCCTCTGTGTATTTGAGCCCTCCAGGGGCCAGCGGCCAAATCTGAGCTGAAAGCATCACATGCTGTTTGGGAGAAAGAAGCCAGGGTGTTTGTGTAATATAAACACAGAGAAAGATAGGACAAGAAGACCCTAAGGAGAGATGCCAAGCTCAAGAAAGTCAGCGGACTTTGGGCTGTAAATCTACTCTCTGTCAAAGGAAAAAAAAAGAAGTTTAAAAAATAATAAACTTTTTGGGAAGGAGTTCCCATCATGGCTCAGCGGTGACGAACCCAACTAGTATTCATGAGGATACAGGTTCAATCCCTGACCTTGCTCACTGGGTTAAGGAACTGACATTGCCTGTGAGCTGTGGTGTAGGTCACAGATGTAGTTCAGATCCTGCACTGCTGGGGCTGTAACATCGGCCAGCAGCAGCAGCCCTAATTTGACCCCTAGCCTGGGAACTTCCATATGCTGCAGGTACAGCCCTAAAAAGACAAAATAATAACAATGATAATAATAATAATAATAATTATAATAATAATAAACCTCTTGATTTTGCCTTTTCACAAAAAAAAAGCTTTAAGAAGCCACAAATGAAATCATCCCAACCAACATGCTGAGACACTAGTCCTTAAACAAAGAGGGAATAAGCAATTCAAAATGGGCTCTCCTGCCCTAGGCTGAGAGTCTAAAATTGTCCATTTTGCCAGCTGTATTCTGTCTGCCAGCCTACGGGCAGAGAAAGACACCATTTAAAATTTTACATCCATCTAAGATGACGGTTGTACAAAACCCACAATCCCAGGCTCCCCTCAAAGCCAGGTAAGGGAGAAGAAAAGAGGAAAAAGCAAAGGAAATATACTGGCAGGTTTTCTGGACTGTAAGAATTCCATATGCAAAGACACTGCCAAGATCTACGTGGTAGGATGTATGGAGAGTTAATAAAGCAAACATATGCAGAAATTTCAAATTGTTAAGAACCGTCTCCTGGTATTAAAAAGCAGTGTGATGTGAATGCAGGGATGATTGCAATCTACTGGAGATGTCATATTTGGGCTAGTCTCACATGTGCACATTTGGAACAGCCACGCCTAAGGACCAGGCATTAGAAAGCTGGTTTATTTAAAGCAATATTGTTACTCCACGATGGAAGAAAGATGCTAGCCAGTGAGGATGCAGAATGGTGCAGCCTGAGGAACAGGGTCAGGTCGGAGCTGGTTTTCAAAGGCCTTATTAAAACTTGGGTTATAATCTCAGACAGGACTGAGTTTCATTAGAGCTCACACAACACCTAGCACACCCCAGTTTCTTAACAAGCTTGCTGTTAAGTCTGTTTCTTTCTATTAAGAAAAAAGAATGATGATTTTTAGCTTATTCTTTAAATCAGAAATGGGCTAACATCTTGCTTATTCTTCACCTAAGAAGAAAATGTGGCACATAGAGAAGAGGAGGTCAGTCAAATGGATTCCAAACAATGTGAAAAGGAAAACTGTGTCCCTGGTCTAATAGCATCATATTGCCAGGGAGGCCTTCAGACATCAACCTTGCTAAGTTTCTCAGATTAGTACAGTACAGGGAAGAACTGTGTTCCTCTAGCAAACAGTTATTGAGCACTAGTGCTGTGATCTGGTCATGGTACCTCATGTTGGGGATGCAAAAATGAATAGGAAATGCACCCTACTCTCAAGGGAATCATCATGTGAATTTCATCCAGCAGGACCAGCTTCTGTCCCCATTCTGACCCCCAGGATCCCTGCCTTCTGTTCATCTCTCTCTCTCCTTACGTGACTTGACTTTTCACCACCACATTAATACTCCTTGGATCTATAAATATGACCCTGACCACTAACCATTCTCACCTTGTATAAACCCAGCCAGGGCAGATGGGCGTCCTGCACCGCTTCACACATGAAATGATCCAAGCACTTTCTCTCTCAAATCACCCACCCATCCAAACTGCCTCCTCTTTCCCTAATTGCCCTTTGGTACTAAACCATTTATTTTAGTCTCCAGACTTTGCTTCCTACTTTTTCTTCAGCCCTTTATTTCTATCACTAGGTCCTAGCACCTGCCCTTTAGAATAGCTTTTGGCTATTCTATTTCAGCTTTTGGCTTTTGGCACTTAGGCCTGTGTCTCACTAGCTCACAAATGAAGTGTCCTCTCTGATCCTTCCAACTCACTTTTGTAGAAACTTGAAAGACTTTTTTTTTTTTCTAAAAGCATTCATTATTACTTCAGGAAACTCAGTGGCTCTCTTTCATTTGTCCTGTCAAACACACACTCTTTCAAAACTTTCTGTAGCCTGATCTTTCCCTGGCCATACGATATTCTTTCCAACCACCTGCCTAATCTCCAACCTCTATTCTAATCAGGCTAATTCTTATCCTAGTGCCTTTGTTCAAACTGTCCTCCATTCCAGCAAATTACAGCCACTGTCCATATGGACATGATTCATTTAATCAAATATTCACCAAGTACCTAAGGTGTCATACACACTATGCTGGCCATTAGGAAACAGCAGAGAATACAACAGGCACATGTCTCATCTTCATGAGTCTTATATCTCATTGTTGCAACAATCTGTTAACCTCCTGAGATGAAGTTTGATCCTTTTCTCATACTTCATACTTTTAAAAACCTTGGTATAGAAAATATTTTCAAGTATTTTTAAATGAAAGTACTATCGTTTTAATGTGTATTTTCCTAATCTGACTGGAAATGGATTTCTAGCAAAGTGTGTGTGTGTGTGTGTGTGTATAAAACAAAAGAAATGAGAGAATGTAAAACTAATTCATAGACTCATCACCCTCACCCTTCATGAGGCCTTGTAAATCTATTCCAAAGATTGGTCCATTACAGAATTTTCCTCCTTTAGATGACTATGGTCTTTAGTTTTAGGAATTCCAATGCCTAGTTAAGGTGTGTGTGTGTGTGTGTGTGTGTGTGTGTGTTTGTCACAGATTTCACCCTCTGGACAACTATACTCCTAACAGGGACCCACAGCTTTGCCTTGTGTTTCTCTCACAGCCCTTGTGACAATAAGCAAGAGTAAGCTTCACAAATATACCAGCATGATTGACACAACATCCAGATACAAACATTCAAATTTAAAAACAGATCTATATGATTTAAAACCTCAGTAATCTATACATTCATCAGAGCAAGCTTTAACCTCAACAGCCATCCACATTTTCAGCTAAAGAAAATGTCTGCTCTTTTGAGATCAGCCTCCTTCTCAAGCCTATCCAGCCTGTAGTCATGAGAACAGATAAAAAGGAAAGAACAGAAAATAAAGTCTAATTAATATGTGAACAAAAGTATACAGAGTCATTTTTTTCAACCTCCCAATAACATTTTTATCTTTTGGGCCTCAAATGAACTTGTCACCAGACATCACGTGAGCTTTTGGGGCTAAAATCTCCAGAAGTTTTTGACATGACTCTTAGTTTCTGACACAACTATTTTTAGTGAAATAACATTGTCTTTGCTTCTGCGACATTTCCCAGAACAGTGGTAAATCTGAGGTCAGACAGAAGGAAATTTTATTTTGATTTAAGTTTTGCTCATTGAGAGAGTGAACTGACAGCCACACTATGTACCTGAAAGTACCACTATCCCACCCCAACCCAAAAACAGGCTGGAATGATTCAAAAAGAGTCAGGTCAGGCTATGTTCATCGGGACAGCAGTCCACCTGAACTGGAAAATTAGGCCCAAAAGAGATGAAAATGACTTCTTTTTTTTTCTTTTTAGGGCCACACTTGCAGCATATGGAGGTTGGAAGGATCAGGCTAGGGGTCGAATCAGAGTTATAGCTGCCAGCCTACACCACAGCCACAGCAACACGGGATCTGAGCCGAGTCTGCAATCTATACTATAGCCCATGACAATGCCAGATCCTTAACCCACTTAGTGAGGTCAGGGATAGAACCCACATCCTCATGGATACTAGTCAGGTTCATTACTGCTGAGCCACAATAGGAATTCTGAAAATGGCCTGATTAATTTCTAACTTGGTCTCTAAGAACTGGAATGCCTCCTGATCCACTCCAAATGAAAGAGAATATAATGAAAAGCGAGTCTCACCTCGACTATTGCCTCTGTGTCTCTGATCCTTCCACATAGCTATCAAGTACATTTTGAAAGGTTTATTTAACCCCCAAAGCTAAAGTCAAAACGGAGTGAAAACTCTGGGGACTCTGACTACATAAAATCTCATTGCTATTCAAAAATCTTCTCATATTTTTCATTACTTGCTCCTTGGTTATTTGCACACCTCTAGATGCACAGCTCCAAATAGTGTGTGTCTACGTCTGAATAAGCCATCGTGCAAACTGATTTCAAACTTCTCCCCAGTAATCCAAAACCATACTTAAGGTTTTCAATAAATGTTATCTAGAAGCTAGAGATGTATTTCCAATATCATGATAGTCAAATGAAAAAGTTACTATACTTTGCCTTTCCCCAACAATTTCTGGAGTGTTAATTTTAAATACATCCATGGGTTGCATACAACAATATCTCTGGTAACCTGGATCAGAACTCTGAGTTAAGCCTATAAAGGGATCTCTTAGAAATACGAACTTGGGAAATGGCAACGTTGGAACGGTGGGCCCTGGGGAAGGATCTGAGAGTGTGGTGACTCAGAGTCAAGGGGCCATTTTGGACAGTGGACAAACTGAAGTCATGGGAAGCCTGGCCAGGGGAAAAAGGAAAATGGACTTGAGAAAATCAAAGACATCATAAATGAAAGCCCACAGAGCCTTCATTCCATGAGGACTGGCTGTACTTTACTGCCTACTCCTGGATTCCCAAAAGTTTATTCTATGTCCTTATACCAAATCCTCCTCTCCATGAGTTAAAATGAGTGTGTCTCTATTTCTTAAAACCAAGATTTGAAACGCAAAGTCAGTGGTGATGAGGTAGAAGAGATTTTTACATTCTGCGTAATAATGGAGGAAATCAGTTTCCCAAACCTGTATAGTGATAAAAACCAACTGGCGTATTAAAAATACAGGCACCTTCCTTGCAGATTCTGACTCCAAACTTCTGACTCAGGCCCAAGAATATGAGGTGAATTCTGTGATCAAGCAAGTCTGAGTCACACTAAATAAGGTAAATTCTGAGAGTCTTTCTATCACAAGGTCAACAAATATGAACCAACCACTCCTTTGTACACACTAGTAATTCAAGTGGAATTACTAGTGTGGAATCAAAGACACAGCCTTGTCCTTAAGGGAAAACCCCTTTTCTTGAACATACTAGACTAGGTCCACCAATAAAGGAAGGCCTTTAGAGACAGAGGGACTCTGAGTGTGTACCCATTTGTGAGTGGATACGCTTTGATCTAATTTTAGAGATGAGAACAAATCCCTTCAAGAAACATTTGCACTATGTCTGCATTATAGAATTAAATCTGTATAACCTGGTAAACACAAGGATTCTACCTCCCCAACACACAGAGCTGAACAGTACGTATTTATATGTTACAGGAAGGAATGTGATTTATTTGAAGAGGCCAAGAAGAAAAGAGTGCAACTTTGGTCAGGGAAAGGATTTGATAGTCTAGATTCCAAAAGATGTTGCAGACCTTCACTGATCCATTCATTAGAATTCTACACAGTGGTGGTGATAGTACTAAATCCCAATTCCAGAGACAGTGTGGTGCAAATCCACAAGAAATGCAATGTGAGGCTTTGGGAGAACAGACATGAGCTCCAGGTGGATTTGAGCCTTTGTTCTGCTCAGCTTCTAGTGATTATAGGAAGTACAAATAATCCCATGACTTTTTCAGAGAGATTTCTCTTCTGAAAGTGACCTAACCTCCTACTTAGAAGATAGGTTTTCAAGCCTATTCCAAAAAAACACCCCATATCCTTCTTAGAAGTACCGGGAGAATTAACTCAAATAATACAAGGACAGCACTTAACACAGTATCTGACAGGAGTTCCCATCGCGGTACAGTGGAAACAAATCCCACTAGGAACCATGAGGTTGCAGGTTCAACCCCTGGCCTTGCTCAGTGGGTTAAGGATCTGGCATTGCCATGAGCTATGGTATAGGTCACAGACGTGGCTTGGATCCTGTGTTGCTGTGACTTTGGCGTAGGCTTGCAGCTGTAGCTCCAATTTGACCCCTAGCCTGGGTACCTCCGTATGCCATGGGTGAGGCCCTAAAAAAACCAAAAAACAAAAAAAGTGTCCTAAGAAAACCATTCAATTGTATTTGTCTGATAACACTGTAACAGCAAAAAGAATTGAATCAGAATTACTTTGAGATATCCCCTGGAAATGGAAGTCTGTCATATTTTTACAGACTACATTTTTTAGGATATTCCCAGTTCTATGTGTTAGGGGTAGCAACAGTAGTTAGGTCCTCTTTGAAAACCTTTGGCTGTTTTTTTTTTTTTTAAATAAATTAAATCTGCTTTTTTTAGAAAAGAACAATATGTTTGTTGGGGGAGGGAGGAAGTAGGACGGACAGGGAGTTTGGGATTGGTAGATGCAAACTATTCCATTCAGAATGGATAAGCAATGATGTCCTGCTGTACAACAGTGGGAACCATATCCAATCTCTAGGAAAAAGAACATGATGGAAGACAGTACGAGAAAAAGAATGTATATATATACACGCACAACTGGGTCACTATGCTGTACAGCAGTTATTAACACTGTAAATCAATTATACTTTAATTTTTAAAAAAGAACAAGAGAAATGCAAAAAAATCATTTTAACACAAGGTGACACATGTAGAAAGTGACTTGCTAATGAAAGTAACAATTATTTGACTAGATGTGTCTAGAAAAGATCTCACTGGAAAAGTAAAAGTGGGGCTAAGATCTGCATGGTATGGAGGTAGCTGTGCAAACACATGGGCTTATGGAACAGCAGGTGCAAAGGCCCTGAGATCAGAGGAGTGTGATGCATTTTAATAGCTGGGATTCTGATCCAGCGGGGTTGGTACAATAGGAAAAAGGGAAGAAAGTGGCTGAGGGATGCGGTCCAATGTCACTAGAACTATAAAAAGGACTTGACACAATGTCTACACATGTGTTGAGTAAATGACAAATGTGCTTTTGAAAGAGCCAAAGTTCATAAATCAGAAACACAGCTCTCACCCTCAATAAATGGTGGTGGTTATTAGAGAGTAAAAGCAATCAAGTTTAAAATTCTTAACATCATGTTTGGCACATAGTAAGCATTCAAAATCATTCTCTAAATATATATAATTATTAATATCATTACATAAAATATTAATATAGTAAATGTTGAATAGATATTTGTGCATAGTTTAAATGAAGTGGCCTGAGTAGTGGAAACCTGGGTATTAACTCTGGTTAATAATTTATCAGAAATTAAATCATTTCTGAATGTTTCTACAGTACAAAGGGGATTTTTAGAGAAATGACAGCTACTTTTTATTGAGGATCTAGGAGCAGTAGCACCAGAATGAGGACAGAAAGCTGTGTGACTAAAGTTTGTGCTCTTTGCTTCATGCTCAATAGCTAAATCCACCTTTTTTTTTGGCAGCACCCATGGCATGCAGAAGTTCCCAGGCCAGGGATCGAACATGCACCACAGCTGTAACCAAAGCCACAGCAGTGATGATGCCTTAATATTTCTTCCCCCAACCCCCCCCCCTTTTTTTTTTTTTTTTGCTTTTTAGGGCTGCACCTGTGGCATATGGAGGTTCCCAAGCTAGGTGTCAAATCAGAGCTTCAGCTGCCAGCCTATATATACCACAGCCATAGCAACACAGGATCCTTAACCCACTGAGTGAGACCAGGGATAGAATCCATGTCCTCGTGGACACTAGTTGGGTTCATTACCACTGAGCCACAACAGGAACTCCCCAACATTTCTTTTTTTGATGTCATAAAATCACACACATGTTATGCCTTTTTTAAATTGGGAAACATAGCTGTCAAAGCGCTTGACTGAACCTCATTCTTTTTTTTTTTTTTTTTTT